>JANHFO010006860.1:38098-49582 GCA_032468095.1 Pareas carinatus | reverse complement strand
ATTGGCTATGCCACTGTGTACATGGAATTACAGAGAATTGGAAAAATAAATTTCATTTATTGAAGCCTCTCAGCAGGGGACAACAGAGAGGCAATATCAAAACAGAGGTTTACCACATTCCAAATGTAATGATTTCTACTTGTTTATTATTTTAGAAGCTTATAGCTCTGTTTATGAATCAAGCTTGTTAATAATAAAAGTAAAATCTCTCTCCAGATGAGTTTAACATCCATGTTGTTTTCTTTACAACAAAATGGAAGTAATTTCCTATTACCTTTTTTTTTTCCATTCTATTTTGTGCTCCTGGCAATTTCTGGTGATATTTTGACACTAATCAAATCCAAACCTACTTAGCTTTTTCAAAATCACTCAAAGTCATTGTGTACTATCACCTACTGTACACATAGTCCTCAACTTATGACTATTTGTTTAAATATTGTTGAAAGTGACTTATGACTGGTCCTTGCACATATGACTGTCACAGTATCTTCACAGTCAACTGATGGCAATCAAGGCCCTTGGTAACCAGCTTGCATTTACAATGGTTGTAGCATCCTAGGATCAAGTAATCTTGATATGAAACCTTCCCATTGGAATTCTGACAGGGAATGTTACAAACCATGATCAGGATGCCTCACTTAATGACATTGTGATTGATTTAACAACTCTTGCAAAAAAGGTCATAAAATTGAATGCTACAATGTGATGTTTCACTTAATGACCATACTGCTGAACAATAAATTTTCTTATCCAAAATGTGGTTGTAAGTTAAGGACTATCTGTACAAATATTTAATGGGAATAGTGATTATTATTATCTCTGAACTATATAAATCAGCCATCTTCAATTGAACACCCTCGAGATTTTTGTAAAAAAATTTGACCCCGCTTTTATTATTTATATCAATGGAGTGAACATACATAATATTGCTTCCTCCTATTTCCATCAACAAGTTTAAAGAAAGTTGATTTACAATAATTTTGCTTTGATAAAGCAGTAATGACTCCTCTGATCGCTATGGAACATTTGACAACAAGTAATAACCAATAAGAGTCTACAGTATTTTAGTTCATGCAAATCTAAAGGCCAGTGAATTAACAAAACATAAATCTATTTCCCATCCTCTCATGAACTTTTTCTCCCAAACTCTTTTATTCAGAGAGAGTAGAAATTTTAGTGGTACCTCAACACTCTAGTCTGTGGCAAAGCTAGCAAGAAGTATTAAAACTCATCTAAGTTTCCAGACACCTTAATTCTTCAACTTCAGTGGCTGAGAACTTTGCCTTTTCATATAAGTTTGAGCAAATCAGGAGAACAGAGAATATGCAAATGACTTCTCTGAAAGAAGCACAAGCCTGAATTGGTAGTGGCAGATCAGAGGATCACGCCACCCTCCGCAGCCAGTGAACTGAAAGGATTATAAAAAAAAAATTCAGATAGTTGGCTGAAAAACCTTGCCAGACTAAAGCTGTTGTCAATGCACAAAAAATTCATTCAGAACAAAATAAAATTAGGACTTAAGCATTACACCCAAGTACAGTGAAGAGGTTATTTTAGTTCATTCAATCAGGAGATCTCTCGTTTTAAGTAGTGCCTCTGTGTATGTGTATACGTGAGCTCAACGTGTTTGAAAATCTTCAACCTATGCTCCTCTTTTGAACAAGAACAGTCAATATTTCATGCACTTTAGTACTTATAAAGATGAAAAAGAGATTTTATGCTTATCCCCAAATGTGTAATTGCTATAAACTGGCATATATCCCTCTGTTAAAAGTTTTGAAGTTTGCAGATGATACAACAGTGATTGGCCTCATTCGAGACAACAACGAATCAGCCTACAGATGGGATATTGAACAACTAGCCTTCTAGTGCGGCAAAGACAATCTTGAACTGAACACACACAAAATTGTAGAAATTATAGTTGATTTTAGGAGAAACCCTTCTATTCTACCACCTCTTACAATTTTAGACAACACAGGATCAATAGTAGAGATCTTCAAGCTTCTACAATATCCAAAGATCTAAAATGATCAGTCAACATCAAAAATATCATTAAAAAAGCACAACAAAGAATGTTCTTCCTACACCAATTCAGAAAGCTCAAGCTGCCCAAGGAGCTGCTGATACAGTTCTACAAAGGAATCATTAAGTCCACAATTGAGCCACCTACAGCCTCCCCAAAAGTGTTCAACTGACCGTAAATTTTAAATCTCATAGGATGAAATTATTAAGCTGATAAGAGAGGAAAGGAAATCATGTCAATGCTAATAATGAACTAAATTTACATAAAATTAAAATATCTTGCCTCCAAGTTTGACCTGGCTCTGCCTACTTCTATAGAGGTTCTATTTATACTGTTCTTGAGGGCCACGTAGAACAGAAATCTCCAACATTTCTGCCTTTGCGGACCAGCAGCAGGAGGGGAAGAGATGGTTCCACATGAGCGGTTGACATATGGGCAAGTTCAGCTCCATTAGCATGAGTGGTGGCCATGTGCAATCATGCTTAGCACCTGCTCACACAAGTGGGGATGCACACATGTGCACGCTCGCTTGCCACTTCCACAGCCCAGTTCCAAGCAGTTTACGGCCCATGCATTGGGGACCCGACTTAGAAAAAGTATCTGTAGCTCTCTGCCCAAGAAAAGTTATACACTATGAATACAGAGCTAGATTAAATGTACCTTCTAACCCACGTGAAAATCAACACGGAATATTTCTATAGCTGAATATGAATTCAGTTTAACTAGAATAATTGATTCTCTGAACATGAGCTTGCATCCATTCTCAAAACTGAAGATTCAGCCTGAGAAGGTGCTACTTGTCAACAAGGCAAGGCTATGTAACATAGTCATATAGTCTTAGTCATCACTACCACCTGCTCTTCAAGCAGAAGTTATGCGGGACCCACGTTTGGTATTGGATCTGTCTGGAGCAATGCAACCAAAGATGACATAGTCCTAGAACCAGCAGAGTCTCAAACCCAAACCCATTCAATCCTGTTAGGGTTCAGCTGAATCTTGTTGTTTCCTATTCAGTCCCTTACAAACTCCATGCACCAGGATATGATGTTCATGGCATTACTTTATTTGCTGGGTAAGAAATATAAAATTTAATATTATCAGCATACTGATGATACTTCATCCTATTGCAACTGATGAGCTGTTGAGTAGGAATAGAAAGAGCACCATATCTTGCAGCCCACATAATAGGGGACAAGGACAGAATCTCTTCCTAATTGCAACCACCTGCAATCAATTCCACAGAAAGCTGACGAACCAGCACAACACAGTGCTGCCGCTTCCAATCCTCTAAGCCAGTGGTCACAAACCTATGGGTCACAGATCAGTGGGTGTGAGCCAATCTGAGTGGGCCACGAGACGAGTTCATCCAATAAGATGTGGCTGGCCATGCCACTGCTCCACCTACACTTCTGGCTGGTGAAGTGCAAGGGGCTTTCCAGTGGCTTCCCCCTTCAGCCCACCGGCGCCTTCCCTCTTCGGCCCGAGATGAGCCTGCTATGCAGTGCCCAGAACTGGCCCACCGCAAAAGATGGACCTACCACACATACCCCCCGGAGCTGGCCCGCTGCAAAATATCGGCCTGGCCGGTGAGCAAGCAAGGAGGGGCAGTGGAGCAATATGTCTGTCTGTCTGTCTTTTTGTCATTCTCATTGTCTCTCTGTGTGTGTCTAACCCTAACCCTCACCCCACCCAACTCGGTGTCGCCAGCCACCAGTTCATGGAGTTGCCTGTTTGGCTTCCCCACCTTCCCAAGCTGAAGCCCCAGCCGCCAGCAAGAGAAAGGTGTGTGCTGTGGATGAGAGAAGAGCCCCGGTGGCACCCCCACCCCGGGAATGAAGCGCCACAGCGCTCTTTGTGTGTGTGTGTGTGTGATTCTCTCTGTGTGTGTGTGTGTGCGTATGTGCCTTTCTCTCTCATTCTCTTTCTCTGTGTGTCTGTCTCTTATTCAACGGGAAGGTTTCTGTCCCTCTCTCTTGCTCTATCTCTTCTCTCTCTCTCTCTGAGAGTCTGTCTCTCATTCTCTCTCTCCTCTTCTTCCCTCTCTCATTCTCTCTCTCACTCTCTCATTCTCTTTCTTCTCTCTCTCTTGCTTTCTCTCTCATTCTCTCAAGCAGGAACAAATATCACAGTAAAATATGTGATACCTAAATTAGCTTCAATTTCTTTGTAATAATTAAACTAACTTTAATAATTCTACTACAATTAAACAACTTTTAAAGGTTTTGTTGTGATTAAATAAGCATTGATGATTTTGTTATAATTAAATAAGCTTTTTTAATTTTGTTACAGTAAATAGGTGGCTTTTATATCAATAAAATGGAAGTTCTCTGATCATTATTTTACAAATGTATGTACCTTTTTAAAAAATTCATATTGGTGAGCCTCAGGATTTCAAATTATGAATTTGATGATCCCCAGGGTCAAAAAGGTTGGCGACCACTGCTCTAAGCTGATCCAGAAGGACACCATAATTAATGATGTTGAAAGCTGCAGAGAGGTCAAATAGCGCAAGAATGAGTGCCCAACCCTCATTCAAAAGCACAACCAATGCTGCTTCCATCTCATGCCCTGGTCTGAATCCTGACTAAAACAAATCCAGACAATCAGCTTCATCTAAAGGTCCTCTTAAGCTGATGCACACTACTTCTCAACCACCTTCCCCCAAAGGGGAGGTTAGAAAAAAATATCCCAAACAGTGGGATCCTATGGTGGCTTCTATGGTGTATTGGGGAAATTGGCGCCAACTTTGCTAATCCACATAAGTTGCACAAGCACCCAATACACACACGACAGTTGGTGAAAGTAACAAATGTAACTACCTCGCCTGGGGATTAGGGACGCGGGAAACTAGTGCCGGAAATTCCAAGTGCCCTGATTGGTTACAGCTGGCCAGCTGTCATGTATAAAAGAAAGTGCGTGGAGTGCCAAGTCTCTTCTGTCTGTATGTGCTGCCAGTTTATATCTCGCTGTAAATAAACGTGTTCCAGTTTAAGACGAGCTTCGTTACTGCCTCCCACAATACATAATAGCTTTTTAAAGAAGGGGTGAGCCAAGGCATCTTTAATAGGTGAAGGAATAATCCCCACAAATAATTCAAATAATTCATAACCTTAGAATCTACTCATGAAACACCCCCTTAGTTTGTGTTAACAAGCCAACACTTGTTGTTGGCTTGTACCCACGTAACCCCTCTCTTGCGTGAGTTGCATTGGCTGCCGGTGGTTTCGCAGGTGTATTTCAAGGTGTTGGTAACCACCTTTAAAGCGCTCCATGGCATAGGGCTCAGTTACCTGCAGGACCGCATTCTAACCATGGACACCTCCAGCCATCCTGTACACTCCCACAGAGAGGGCTTCCTCAGGATGGCTCCAGTCAAACAATGCCGGCTGGCGACCCCCAGGGGGACAGCCTTCTCTGTGGCATCACCCACCCTCTGGAATAACCTCCCCCCTGCTATACGATCGATCACTGACCTTCGGACCTTTCGCCGTGCCCTGAAGACCCATTTATTTCATCAAGCGAGCTTATGATAGCTGCGCCATACCCTCCTGCTTTTAAATCTTTAATTTTGAATTTTAAATTTTAAATTTGGGAAGTATTTAATTCTTTTAATTATTTTTTAATGTATATGTATTCCGTGTTTTAATTGCCTGTAAGCTGCCTATAAGCTGCCGGGAGACGGGCGGGATATAAATATAATTAATAAATAATAAATAAATAAATAAATAAATAAATAAATAAATAAATAAATAAATAAATAAATAATTAGAATTTATTGGCCAAGTGTGTCTGGACACAAGGAATTTGTCTCCAGTGTACATGCTCTATACCTACGTATATACAATAAACAACCTGTGATTACAATCATAAGATACATTAATAAAGTACATTCATCTTGTTGTATACATAAACATAAAATACATTCATAATCATAAAGTATTTTCATCTTGTCATGTACATATAAGCTGCAATCGACAAACCACGATCTTAATCATGAATACAATCACAATCATAAAGCACATTCATCAAGTCAAAATAGGGTGATAACATGTATTTTATGATTATGATCATAATTTATCACTTGTAGCTTCTATGTACATTGAGAGCTTAGGCATCGGAGACAAATTCCTCGTGTATCCTATATCACAACCAGTCAGTAAAGAATTCTATTCTTTGGTGGACCAAATATCTACTAAATATAGTCGATTTTGAATAAATAGCTTTTTAAAAAGTTGAAGAATAAAAACTTGTACTTCTCCTTCCTCAATCTTGACGGTTTTAAATAAAAAACATTTGCCATTTTACGCTGTATTGTAGAAGCACAACCACTCTCCCAATTTTCCATTGCATTTTATTGGGGCAGTTCAATGATTGAATTTTTACCCCGCGAGGTTTTTCCTTTTTCCGTTTATTCCATAAAAACCTATTTGAGGGTCTGAATAAAGAATGGAGCCAATTTTCACCCATTTGGCACTTTCCCTTCCTTATTATGCCAATTAAGATTTATCATTTTCTCTTCCCAGGGGAGGGTGTTATCCGCACTTAATCAATGCCAAAAACTGGATCAGGATGTCTGTTTATTTTGGACTCTTGTTAGTTACGTTCGTGCGAACCTGAAATGTTTTTTTTTTAATTAAGGAAAAAGAAGTACTACTGTTCTGCACAGAATTTAAAATGTAATTTGAATGCTTAAGAACAATCTCTATAAAGGTCCATGGCTGGTGCATCGCTGAGATGTAGAAATCGGCCCCTCCCCCCAAAAAAAACAGGTAATACTTTTTCAAAGGAACCTAAATGTAGGAAATGACCAGGCTGGACCCAAGGGAGGGAAGGATCAAATGTGTCAGAAGTCACGAATCCCTGCCCGCCCACAAGAGATCGAAGTCCAGCCCTCTTTGAATGCCTTCCTTATCTCCCACTCATTTCTCTTGACCATTAGTTGGCCAGATTCCTGTAATAAATCTTTATACTCATTTGAATGGCCTGAATCTCCTGATTTGACACCAGAGCTATGCTATAACTTCTCATCAGAGGTTATCAACACTCCCAGGTAAACCAAATTAAAAAACAACTAGATGAGTTAAATTCACCTTATTCTAAGGCTACATGAGAATCTTGGAAGTGTACAAGTATAAACATCCGACGGTCAGTTTTAACTACTACTTGGGTCTATTAGGATGGATCCTTCCAAAGCTGTTTTCTCCACTCATTAAACCACTGGGGGCTCCTCCCACTTTTGTCTGATTGTTCCCTAGACAGTTCCTCTTTTCCTCGTTCCCCGAGGCCATCCTTACGTTCCTTCATAGGAGATCTTGGAGAACATACAGCAAGCACTTTTCTGTCCAACTTAGAAGATTATATTGGTTGTTCTTTATATATAGGTCAATTAAATCTCCCATTGTCTATTTCTCTATTTATAGTTTATTTTTATTTTTGGCCAGTAACCAGTGTTTACTTTCAATTTCTGACAAAAAAACCCCAACACCCAATGTGGACAATGAGTTCATTTAACGAACATGGTGTTCCCTTAATAACCACACGATTTGTTTTACAACTGTGGTTTGCTTAACGACTGCCGCAAAACAATTTCTTAAAATTAGGCTGATCACCTCGACTTACGACTGTCACGCCATACAGAGGAAATTCCAGGCTCCATTGCCGTCATAAGTCAAGGACTACCTGTAGGAAGGTCCCGTACTTAGGAATAAGCAGGAAGAGAGGCAATTCCCCCCCCCGATAATACCAAATAGCTCAACCCAGCAAATGGGGCTTTCCTCACACATCTGCGAACTTGACTTTTTAAAATCTCCTTCCACAAGTTGCAATAAACAGGGAAACAGCCTAAGGAGTATAAATGAATAAGGGGCGAAAAAATCATTTTTGAATCCAATTTTTCAGAGCTGGGAAGAAGAGAAGAAAAGTCAGTCAGCATGCAACCCCGTGGAATTCAGGTGTCTAACCTCCCTGTTTTAAGGGGCAGCTCCATCGCACCGATACGTACGGCTGAGTGAAGTCACGGGTGATGAAATCCGAGCTCTTGAAAAGCAAGAAGATATCGCTGAGACTGCTGCATTTCAGGGAGTTGTTCATGGCGATCCAGTAGGCGTCCTAAGGAAAACAGATTTACTTCAGACATTCTTCGATCGCACATATGCAAGCCTTTCCACAGATTAAAAAAAACAAAACAATGTGAAAATGCAGCTTGGATTCCATCTCCAAAAAATGCATGAGAGTGCAAGCACAGCTTGTGGGTGCAAGAACACTTAAAAGGTGTCACAGTGTTATACAATTGCCAGATGACCTGTACATTCTGTTCTATGTATCTCTCAATATATCTCTATGTTTTTCTATATCTCTAATTGCTGCTGTAACATCAGCAAGCATCCATGACAATATCAGATAAGAGACCTTGTGACCTAAGATGTTTCTGCACAAGACTCACCTTTTTTTTTCTATTCTCCTTACTACCAAGACGTCTTCCTTTGTACTCCTGCCAGGCAGGAGAGAAATCTACCAAGATGTAGCCTATTAGAGCTTTTCTATCTTATTTTATTTTAAATAAACGTGTTTTGATTAGAACTATTTTCTCAATTTCATTTTATTAGTATGCTAACAGAGACTAGACTATAATCCATCGATCAAACCCTCAGGAGCTTTTGGATTTTAATCCGAACCCCAACAAAAGGAACTATGCCTTTTTCTCTTCAAGGGATTGTGTGAATATACAGAGAGTCCTCGACTTACAACAGTTCGTTGAGTGAATGCTTGAACTTACAGCATCACTGACCAAGGGAATTATGGCCATTTTTTTTCACACTTGCAACCGTCACAGCATCCTCCCAAGGTGATCAAAATTCAGAGGTTTGACAACTGGTTCATATTTGTGACCCAAGATCATGCGATTCCCCCTTTTGCGACCTTCCGACAAGCAAAGTCAATGGGGAAGGGCAGATTCACTTAATGACTGCGTGACTCGCTTAACAACTGCTGTGATTCGCTTAACCACTGTGGGCAGAAAAGTCGTTTAAAAGGGGCAAAACTCACTTAATAAATTTCTCACTTAGCAACAGAAATTCCGCTCTCCATGGTGATTGTAAGCCAAGGACTATCTGTATTGGAATTCTTCAGAGGCAGCTCTTATTACGGAACTGCAAAGGATGGCAATTAATGTGGTATACTAAAGCCAACCATTTACGAAGGCAATTCTGGAAAAAAAACCTGTTTGGTTCTCAAGGACAGATACAGAATTTCAATGATACACATCAGAAAACGACAACGTTCCATCATCGCCATTCAAATGGAGGCCCTTGTTATAACATCTTGCAAGGTCTGAAATTCCTCTTGCAAAGAAATCTCCCACCTGGGAAGGAAGCCGGAAGAGGTGGGAGTCACTCGGTACTAAATCTGGGCTGGCGGGCGGGAATGATCCAAAACATCCCAACGTTGGGACTGTTCCAAAAGTCCTTGGGTGCATCTAGCGGCATGCGGGTGAGCATTGTCGTGAACCAACCTCACACCGGAAGTCAGCATGCCTGACACTTGCGTTGCACTGCTTTGACAATGACCATGCACTTCACAGTGCTGTTCCAGGGTGGCTTCATTTCCAGGCGGGAGATTTCTTTGCAGGAAAGAATTTCAGACCTTGTAAGTCGTGATGACGAGGGCCTCCGTTTGAATGGCGATGAAGTCGAAAAGGAATGTAATGTTGTCGCTTTCTCATGCGTCTAATAAAAGTTCTGCATCTGCCAGGGTCTGTCATTGAGAACCAAACCGATTCCCCCACCCCCAAAATTGTCCTCGTATATAGCAAAGAAAAGGCAACCTACTTGTTTATATACATTATAAAAGACTCAGCAGGGGCCCAGTTTGTCCTTTCAAGGCCTAATTTTATCTCTGCTTTCTCAAAAATTATTCCCGCTGAACTCTGACCAGGTTCCCATCTAAGGGGAGCTTTAGAGCACAATGTTCAGGTCCATAATAATCGACCAATTTCTTTAGAAGTCTCTGTTCTACACAGCAATTCCTCTTCGGTCAGAAGGGTGTAGAGGCCAAAGAGTTCCCTAAACTTCATTAATGCCTTTGAAAATGTACAGGGCTTTCTCTGAGAGGGCTGAATTATGCTTATCTCTACAGTAAATTGAGATTTTAGAAGATTAGCACAGCTGGGTCCTTTTGAAATGAAATGAAAGGAAACCTTTATTGTCATTGTACAACATGTGTACAATGAGATTTTTTTTTGAACCACACAAGATTTGGCATCATTATTGCATTATCCCTCTGACACTAAGTTCCTTTTTTTGAGAGAGAGATTGGGCAGAGGGGGAAACTTTTTCAAAGGAATGTCCTAAAAGTTTTTTTAAAAAGGGGGGGGGAGAATAAGTCAGCTTCAAAATTCAGAACCATTATTTCCTGAGGAATCTTCTTGAACGGTTGAACTGCACCTTCTTCTACCTGTTACGTATAGGCAGTCCTCAACGCATGGCCACCATGGAGCCCAAGATGTCTAATGCTAAGCGAGAAATTCGTTAAGTGAGCTTTGCCACATTTTTACAATCTTTCCTGTCACAGTGGTTAAACGACTCCCTGCAGTGGTTAAATTAGTCACACGATTGTGAAGCGAATCTGGCTTCCCCGTGGACTTTGCTTGTCCGAAGGTCGCAAAAGGGGATCAAGTGACTCCAGGAATGCTGCGACCGTCATAAATGTGAATCAGTTGCCAAGCGGCTGAATTTTAAACATGGGACTATGAGGATGTTGCCACAGTCGCAAGTCTGAAAAAAAAACAGTCGTAAGTTACTTTTTTCAGCACTGTTGTTAACTTTGAACTATCACTAAATGAACAGTTGTAAGTCGAGGATTACTTATACCATCTAAAAAAGAAATCTCATACTAACATCCCCAACAGAATTAATATATTAATATGGATAGCCTGGTAGATTTTTCTTCTCCAGGGGTGAATAAATCTCGACTGAGAATCTGAACGGAATTCCTGACATGGCATTTGATTCTGTCTTCCCCAATTCTCAAAGAAACTGAAAGCGTTATTATATTTTCCTTCTAAAACTGCAGAGGGAATTAAATAATGTTCTTTAAAAAAATTTCCCAGGGACATTTTAAAGTCATAAAGTGAACTCGTCCCAAAGAAGCTTTTTGATTGAGAAGAGAAGGTTTTTTCCAAGGAAATTGAAAAATTCAGTTTCAGAATAATGGAATAACAGAGTTGGAAGGGATCTTATAGGTCATCTATTCCAACCCCCTGCTTCAGCAGGAAACCCAATACCATTTTTGAAAAGTGGCTGTCTAGTCTCTTCTTAAAACCCTTCAGTGATCAAGCACCCACAACTTCCGAAGGCAGCTTTTGTTCCACTGGTTGATTATTCTCATTGTCAGGAAATTTCTTCTTATTTCTAGGCTGAATCTCTCCTTGATCAGTTTCCATCCATTGTTCCTTGTCTGGCCTT
>JANHFO010006860.1:24862-37998 GCA_032468095.1 Pareas carinatus | reverse complement strand
TGAGAGTTCTCTACATCTTAATTCTGCTCTGTAATAGTTACCCAGACATTTTCAGCCCATGCCTGGAATTCTTATACAAGGGCATTGTTGAAAGTAATGTTCATTTTGCATGAACCCATTTGATGGGTTATCCCTGCATCTTAAACCTTGTCTGCTTGAAAAAAAATATTATTTGTTGACTGTGTTTAGATTTTGCTGTCTTCTCTTTCTTATCTGCAACCTGAAGTTAACCTCAAATAAATTTGGCATTTGATCTCTAAATCTACAAACAATGCCTTATGTGCTTCTTTAAAATTAAAAAACAGTAACATCTGTTAAATAGTTCTTTTGCTATACAGCATTGTTTTTACTGTACCTATATATTTGGAAGGATAGGATATTCCTTTAAAATTTACATTTCAATCGTAATGAATAAGTTAGATATGGCAATGCTTGCTGTGGGATAAAAAAGCCATCTAAATTCAATCATAGTAAGTTCTGTGAAGCAGAAATTTGAACTTCCAGCATGCTATAAACATTATTTACATTTAGCATAACAATATAAGTATCATACCTTTCCTGTTGGAAATTTTCCCTTCAGGACATCGATTGCAATCATAGCAGCAAAATGGCTTTCCTTCAAGACTTTTTATTCTATAACCCATTTGACAATTGTTGTTGCAAACTGAGAGAGGCAATGTCTATAGAAATGAAAAACCAGAATATTGAATATTCTCCAGTAGTAACCTGGGAAGATGGGCTATTGCTGCTCATCTACTAATAATCATATAATATGGGCATAGGGCCCAGTTACCTGCAGGACTGCATTCTACTCATGGACACCTCCCGCCATCCTGTCCGCTCTCACAGAGTGGGCCTCCTCAGGGTGCCGCCAGTAAAACAATGCCGGCTGGCGACCCCCGGGAGAGGAGAGCCTTCTCTGTGTCAGCACCCACCCTCTGGAATAACTTCCCCCCTACTATGCGATCGATCACTGACCTTTGGACCTTTCGCCGTGCCCTGAAGACCCATTTATTTCCTCAAGCGAGCTTATGATAGCCGCACCATACCCTCCTGCTTTTAAATTTTAAATTTTAAATTTGGGAAATAATTTTTATTGCTCCCCTTTTTAATGTTAAATCTCAGGCCTATTTAATTCTTTTAATCATGTTTTAATGTATATGTATTCCGTGTTTTAATTGCCTATAAGCCGCCCTGAGTCCTTCGGAAGAAGGACAGGATATAAATATAATTAATTAATTAATAAAATAAATAAACAGGGGCATGGATCTAAGGAACAGGTGGCTGAATTCATAGTCCTAAGGGCCCTGTTCACTTCCCCAGGCTCAACAAGTTCAAACCATTCTCAGATAACTGTGCAAAACCCCTCCCAAGGGATCTTCTTCAGACCTTCCACAAGGCCGGTGTCCAACTGTCAGCAAACTCTAGTGATTTGGTTCAACAGATGATGAACAAATTATTCTTCACTCTTTCAAGAGGTTTTCCCACCACCACTTTTTACTGCCTGGTAGGTTAAGGCAGATCTTTTCTACCATATTGCCTCTGATTTTTTTTTAAAAAAATTGCACATAGTTGTCTAACATTTTGATGGCAAAGGTTACTGCTTAAAGCTCTTTCAATTTTTATACATCAGCTAATTGACATCAGAAATGTGGGCAAAATCCACCTCCTAAAAATGGAATCCTATTCTAAACTGCTGAAGGCATGACGGAAACACTTGTGTAGTGGGCAAGATGGCCAGTCACCTTCTCTCAGCAACCTAGTGACAAATTGCTGTTTTCTCATTAGCAGCAGAGTGGCTTTAATTCCTGAGCTCCCAGTCAGAGGAAGAGATCAATGTAACTGGATGCTTCAATTTTAATAGAGTGGTAGGACATAAAATCAGAAGGAAAGTCAGTGTCAGAACTGCCATCTTGAGCTTAAACTTCAGCCTTGCTTTGCTAGATGCCAGCCTGCGATAAACAATGGAGGGAGGGAATTGCTGTATTCACAGGGAAGGCGGCGGGGGGAGGGGAGCAAAACTACTCATTGTACCATTCCAAGACATCAACTCGTCGCTCCAAAGCCAGAGGCCTGGAAGACGAAGCACAACAACTCACCACCTAGCTGCCAGTGCAGGAACCATTACCCCAAAAATCTTTTGAACATAATTGGACAATGAGCAGATAACAATGGGGAGAAAAGGGGAAAAGAGAAAGTTAACTAGGGAATCTTTGCAAGTAAATTTTAGTTCTGGCTTTGCTCTACTTGATCTTTAGTAAAAGTATACCTTTCACACAAATAGAGTCAAGATTTTTTCTTCCCTAAGGATCCAAGTCAGGGCAGCTGTGAGAAAAGTCATACAAACAATCATAATTATGTTGGCCCACATGGACATGTATGGGCTGCGGTTCTTCCTCCTGTCTCTCAAGGTTATTCTCTCAGTCCATACAGTCTATAATGTAATAATATCAATATAAGGTTAATCAGAATGATACAAAAAGGGATCTATTTTTTTAAGTTATTCAAAATCTGAAGTGTTTCTCAGAGAATCAGAAATACTATTCTTCAGCAAAGCTCTTAATTCTCCCTGAAGAAGTCACCTTGAGAACTTAAAACGTTCAGTTAACATTCAAAACATCCAGTACAATTTTCTCTAGCTAAAATTAACATCTATTCAAAGACAAACATATATGTCAGGTAATTAGACAGAGCTAGTCTAATTTTCCTGTCATGAATATGGAGGTAGTTTGCCATTGCCTTCTTCATGGATTTCCTTGTTTTACTTCTAAATCTAGCCTGCATGCCTGATAACTCTTGATGGTGTCCTATCCAAGTCCTGTCTATATCTCATTCTACTCAGCTTTCAAAGTCAGCTAAGGTCAGTGCCACCTGCTATAAGCCACAGTTTTATTTGGCTTTCAATGCCATGTCTTCACCACTTTGGTTAATACCACAACCTTCCAGAAACCATTCAATGATTACTGAAAGTAGAGCAGGAAAATCTGTACTCTTATCAACTTTTTTCATGATGAACTAATATTAGCTCCAATATTATTATTCCTCATGCTGTGTTACTGAGATCCTCTGTTTTCGGCATCAGTTCAAGCAACACTATTAAGTGGATAGTCACTTAATTCACTTCTACCATCTGTCTCCAAGTCTCTATTTTTATTATTCAAGTCCTGCTGCAGCAAATGACAATCTCAGGAAAGAAAAGACAAGTGCGCAGTTCAGCAAGCATATCCAACAAAATGAATCCCTTTCCTAAAACCTAGCAATAGCAATAGCAGTTAGACTTATATACCGCTTCACAGTGCTTTATAGCTCTATCTAAGCGGTTTACAGAAATCAGCCTATTGCCCCCAACAATTTGACCGACCTCGGAAAGATGGAAGGCTGAGTCAACCTTGAGTTGGTGGGACTCGAACTGCTGAACTTACTGGCAGCCGACTGTTAACAGAAGTAGAATGCAGCACCCCACTCTAACCACTGCACCACTACAGCAAACAAAGCAAATGTCTTGAGGGTCAGAAGAAAAGTACAAAGCATATCCCAGAACTTGCAGTTTCTCTAGAAATGATATCCCAACTGTATTCGGGATAAAAGTTTAGAGTTCATCAGAAACCTGCCAGGAGTGCAAACATAAAAATCAGTAAGTTTTCAAACATCTCTGCAAACTGTTTGTCCATCAAGGAAATCTCCTGCAACTTTGCTGGAGAGCAAACTACAGATGGATCCTTTCACCAAGTCAAGGTACAGAATAGTCTCAAGGGAACCCCTTGTTATTTTAAAGAACATTTCATTTCAGCTCAAGGAACATAAACCCGATTACAATCCTACCCTGCCCTTTCCCCAGATCACTGAAAATCCCTTAAATCCATTCCCACTATACACTAACATATTTTCCATGGATTTATGTGAGATCTATAGTTGCACCCTGCATTTATAACGATTGTTTTCTTATGCTACAAATTTCAGCTTTTTGAAGATCTGAAAACAGATTCTACAGCGGAACTTTCTTCCCTATACAAGCAACTGTTTTGGTTGTTTTCCCCCAATTTTTGTCATGAAAACAATTAGAATCCTTCCCTTCATGAAATAATTGTTCCCCATTGTACCTTCTAAGAACAGCATTTGTCTAGCTCTTGCCTATTTCAGCCCAGACACCCAAAGGTCATCCAGGCAGAGGTCCAGAGCCTTAAGACGGAAGTGCCCTAGATTTAAATCTGTGTATAGGCATGAGTGACATATAGATTCAAGTGATCAAGAGTGACTGGTGTAGAATAGATAAAAAAGGGCCCCTTTCAACATGGACTCAAAAGTTTCTGAGCTTTCTGGTCTTCCTCAGCCACTGCAGGCCTTTCATTTAATCTAATCCAAGTCATGTCAACAGCCTGCAATCTGTAGCCCTCTGTGTTGTTGAACTACAAGTCCCATCATCCCTCACAATTGTCTGTGCCTCCTCTGGATGTTGAAGAGTTGTAAATTAACAGGGCTTTGGGGGTGTGATTGTTTGCCCTCACTGTTGTGTGATTTTTTTCATTGCAGATTGTTGTTGTTTATGCCATGGATGCTTTATTATAATTATTTTCTTACCATGGACATTGTACTGTATTTTATCTTGTGAACCAGAACAATTTGGCATACAAATTCAGTATAATTAAGCATACAAAATTGTGCCAGCAGAGTCCAAACCTTTTCTAATACAGGCAGTCCATGACCTACAACCATTCAGTTTGTGACCATTCAAAGTTACAACACCGAAAGAAGTGACTTGTGACAATTTTTCACACTTACGACCACTGCAGCATCCCCATGGTCACATGATCAAAATTTGGATGCTTGACAACTGGCATGTAAGATGGTGTCCCAGAGCAATGTGATCATCATCAGTAACTGTTCTAGTCGGCTTCCGACAATCTAAGTCAATGGAGGAAGTCAGATTAATGACCACAATTGACTTAACAATCGTGGCAAAAATGGTAATAAAATGGCGTAAATCTCACTTAACTGCTTTGCTTAGCAACTGAAATGTGGGCTCAATTGTGGTCAAATGTCAAGGACTACCTTACTACACTCCCTGCTTTCTACAACATTCTTCTAAATTAAATTTTCTAGAAACCTCGGAAGTTTGTACATTTTGATTAATCTGAATAAAATATTTTTGGGATATTTTTTCCCTGCTACAACAGTGCAGCAACAAGAGCATTTATTTTCAAACCATACCTGTGTATTGCTTAAACACGCAGTTGCATGCAAATTTCTCCCCTATGCCTCATTCTGAATGCTGTAGTTCTGAAATGAAACAGAACACACTCCACGAATGGGAACTAGAGACCAGAAGTGTGCTAGGTACAAAGAGTGGAGATTTATAAAAAAAAATTTTCCAATGATAAGAAATCATTTCAAAAGAGTTCAAATTCAGATTAGCCTCAAGGTGATTTCATAATGCACATTTTTTAATTCACCTGAACAATTCAATGATCGTCTGTCTAAACTAAATACGGTAACTGTTCATTCTTCTTTTCCCTGGAGTTATGATACCTTGTGCTCAGATCAACTTGCTTAATGCAGTAAAACCAAGAAGCTTTAGGCAAGAAAAATGTTTCTGGCATCAAAAGATTCAGGCTATTTCAGAAGGTCTTAATAGGCACAATGATTTTTAACATGTTACAATTGTGAATGAATAAGGCACCTGATTCTCCCCTGTGGAATCTTCATCACCCTGATTTCACGCACACACACCCCTTTTTCACCACAATTTTTATTTCTATAATTTCACCTTCAATACTATAATTGTTGGTCTTTATTTTAAAAATCCCTAGACCAAATCCCTAGCTCCCAGATATTCTTTTTAGACAGACTTCTAAATTTTGTTGATCTAATTGAAAGGGGGAATGTTTGTAGTTGGGTATGTGAGAGAGACAGAGAATATAAATATATGCACAAATAAATGTGTTATCCTACTAATAAAAAAAATAAAACTGAAATTAAAATTACACTTGCCTGTCTCTACTATTGTTATTGTTAATGTATTCCTTGCTCGGGAAACTCAGCACATATCTATACTGAGAAATTAATAATTAATTCCTCAAAATTCTTTACAAAAGAATAGAGCAAATATTAATGAAGAACGTAAATAGCTCCATTTATCATGGAGTAAATTTAAACTGAAAAATTACCAAAAAATTGTGCCATAGTATTTGCTAAATCTTGTAGCTGTAGTAAAGAGCACCAAGTGTTTTATGGTAATAGATTAAGATAGCACTTTCTTTGTCAATGAACATCAGAATGCAATCCTACCAAATCTATTCATCAATAAGGCCACCTATTTTTAATTAAAGTTCCCTATTATTTGTTTATTTTCCTGTAAACTAGCATTTGAAGAATGTAATGAAGGGTAGGTGCTTCCAGCATAAATGTAGTAGCAGTAGTCACAACTGCGACCTGCTTTTCCAGCAGAAGTCGTGAGTCCAGGAGAACCCCAAGGTTGCCCACCAGGTCTGGCTGGAAAAATGCAACCCCACCCACAACCAAATTGATAAACAATTCGATCTTGAGGTCCCTGCACCCACAGTCACGCTGTCTTGCCAGGGTTCATCTGAAGCCTATTGTCCCCCATCCAGACCCTTTGCAGACTCTAGGTACTGAGAAAGGGTCAGCATCTCTTGGATCACCAGGGATGGAGATGTAAAGCTGTGTATCATCTGCATACTGATAATATCTCATTCCATGGTGTTGGATTAGTAGTTTAGGATGTAAACAAACTAATGCGAGGTGAAGCAGCAGATTTCACATACTTCAAAAAGGTAGGCAAACAAGGAGTCAGGTAATGAGAACAATCTAAACTCTAACAATTTCTTTAGCTGTAATTGAGTATAAAGCCATGTCTGTATGCAAATACGAAGCAGGTACTTTCTTAGATCTGCCTAGGATTATTAAAAGAAGCTTATTGGGGGGAGGACATCTATATCATATGTAATAGAAATTATTTATATACTGTATGTTGACTGCAGAAAATAAGGGGCTAACTTGCTTCATACAAAGTTGGGAATGTGGTGTCCATTGAAAAGACAACTTGTTTTGATTTTTTTCTAAGACACAAAAGAGATAAAGAGTTTGAAAAGCTGAACATTAGAGAGAACTAAAGATTTTAATGAGAATATATAAACCTGATTAACATCTATGAAGTGATACAAAATACTATAACATTGGAAATACTGAAAGCTACTTTTGAAAAATGGAATCAGAAGTTAATATCAACGATGTTAATAAGAAGATCTTAGACAACAGAGGAACAAGTTTTATCTCAAAAGACAGAGACAGAGTTGACCCTTAAAATGGATCTATAAATGACAGACTACAAGAATGACATGTGAAAAGATGGTTTTAAAAATCAAAAAGGACTTACAAATAATAAACAAAGAGAATGGATAATTATTTTGTATTGGATCTACAAAGGAAGTTAATTAAAGATTGGATAAATCTTGTAAGAAAGGGTTAAAAAGAAATAAAAAAAGAAATGAAATGAAATTCTATGACATTACTTTAAGATTATAAGGTATAGGAAGGAATATAAAGTTAGTTTATTTGATCAAGGTTAAAATATATGTTGTTATTTCTGGAAATCCTTAATGGACATTGGCTTACACAGTGCTTTATGGATTTGTTTACAGATAAGAGATGGGACATGGGATAAAAAGAACATTGATCTTAAATTAAGAGAAGGTAAAATGTTGCTAAAATTGTTTATACTTGTAATGAAGGTTGAAAGTAACTTCTTTCTACATTTCTTTTTTTATTTACTATATCCTTCCTTCCCTTCCCTTCCCTTCCCTTATATTTTCCTTTATTCCCTTATTTTTTTCAATTCTTTCTTTTAGTTTATATTAGTTTTTACTACTGCATTTAGAATATGTAATAAAATTGTTTTTAAAAGGAAATGAAACCTTTAATTGTTCAAAATGAAAAGATAAAGTCACTTTTAGTCAAGCTTGACTTCTGGCTATTGTACCATGCAGGCTTCTTCATATGTGGCTGAAGTGGCTTGCTACTGTCTCCAGTAAAATGTTCTTTACCTTCCAGTCTATCCAACAGCTCTACTATTCCTAAATGATCCCATATACAAGTATTAATCAGAGCTGATCCTGCTTAGCTTCTACCAAGGTCAGCCAAAGTCAGCTAGGTGATGCCACATGGCATTATTTTGCTATCTTACTTTTAACCCTTATTCTAAGACAAGAATAGTTTTACCTTTACATTTTTATATTTATTCTGTAAACAGAACATCTTCATGTCAAAGATAGTATGATAATAGTAAAATAACCTGGATTGTAAATACTCCAGACATTCGATAGAAAATAAAGGTTGTATTTTTAATTTGATGGAAAGCGAAATAGATCCTTTTTCATTTTAAAAGAATCAACGTATCTGCTAAGACTTGAAGTAGAAAATTTCAATCTGTTCTTTATCAGTCTGGTCTGTGGTCTTGTTGAGCTGCAAGTTGCTTGGGAAACAATCTACAGAAATAAAATAATTCTATAATTTTTAAAAATATCTCAAGAGGGTTTTTTGCCATTGACCCTGGCATTCGTCTTTTTGAGGTTGCTTCTCAACCTTTTGAAAAATAAATATGCAGCAATGGGACTAGAGAAAGAAAAAACATTCTTGTGTGAACTCTTCTATGTGATTTCTTATGATTTATATTTGTCTATAATATCTTTCAAAACATCTACACAGAACCATCCGGAAAGGTCTTATATAATATGGGATTTGATCTCAATATTATGGAGATGATACATGCTTAGATGTTAAAAATTTGGGAAGAGTGTAGATCAGTAGTTCTTACAAAGGGGGTAATTTGGGCATATCCTGGTCGTAATGGAGCAATGTGCAATTGCTTGTTCGTGAGTTAAGAATCTAGTTTGGAACTGCTGCTGCTGAGATGCAGCAATAAAGCAACAATATTTGAGGTTTTGGGAGGGTGAGCACAATGACATTATTTGACATCAGGAAAGGGGTAATTGGGAAGCATTGGTCTAGATGAAGATGAAAAGCAAATAAAGACTCAGAAGGGGGAGGCTATGACAAAATGTTCTTTTTCCATTAAAGTTTCCTTTGAAACTTGAGGATGTAAATCTGATAGAATTCCTAGAATCTGATGGGCTCTATCTTAACTTGTGTAAGTATGACTGAATGTATTTCATTATTTGTAGTTTCCCCATGAGGTTAGTGCAGAAGGCACAGTGCTATACTGATGGATAATCCATAACCTCTGTCTATTCCTATTATGTCTACTAACAGTTAAGTATCAAATCTATTAAATATACCAAAAATGGCAAAAAAGTTGAAATGTTGTTACATATAAGAATCTAGGAAAACTGGTATAAGCAATCCTATATAAGTGTATTCAAAAATACAGACTACTGAGCTTAATGAGATTTACTATGGGATTGCTGTCAGAGCAAAATTCTCTTTCTCTCTCTGATTTTATCTATTGTTTTTTAAAGATCAATGTTAAATTTTTATGTTTTTTGTACACCGCCCTGAGTCCTTCGGGAGAAAGGCGGTATATATATCTAAATAAATAAATAAATAAATAATATATGATAAAACTACTACAAAAATATGTTTGAAATTCTTTTCCACTACAAAGGATGAGAAATAAATCAAACAATGAAAATCAAGATTACTTAAATGGAATACGTACATTTGTACTGTTCCTACCCTCCCAGGACCAGTCTAATTATTTTTAAGTGATTAAAACTTTTAGCCCTACAACTAAATTCCATGATCTAATTTAAATCGGAATCCAACAAACCATCTGTTATCCAGGACCAGATAAAATGAATAAGAGAGCCAAGTTGGTCTAGTGAGACACCCTTAGTGTCTCCATAATTTTTTTCATAGTAGCCCTAAGCCAAAACTATGAACTACCTCAAGCTGACAGTCTGCAATCCTATAGTTTCCTGAATTGTAATAGCAGAGTTTGGACACCACTATTTTAGGTGTTTCCCTGTCCCTTTCCAACTTGCTGAACTTTCAGTTGACTGTTAAAACACTGTGACACAACATTAGAACAGTGAAAGAGTAGCTTCACTTTTTTAAAATATAAAGCTATTTTCCACTGATTGTGGTTAACCAGTTTGGTGAATCAAATCCAAATATAGTCCCTGGGGGAAAATACGGGAGAAAAGTTATCTTTTTTGAGCATCTTTCTGCAAAAATATTACTCTGGCACCATTATTCTATTCCTAATTTTCTACTGTATTTTATTTTTGTGAGTTTGTTTCATGTGGCAACTGAGCATGATTTAATTTGACAATCAACTTTGGTCCAATGAACTGAGGAGCTCTTATCTTTACAGATGGAGCTTCTACATACATTGAGCATCATAGCTTCACATTTTAGCACATACATCAAAACATACATATATGCAAGAAAATTATTTTAAATTTGCAAAACAAGAACAGTATATAGTATACTCTTATTATAGGGATCTACACTCTAGTGACCTGAGGAAGTCTGATGGTTATTCAAGGCTTGTACAATTTGTGAGCCACAACCTGCATGAGCTACTGGACACACTGAGAGGCTTGCTATGCTTCCCTAAAGATTTACTGAGGCTTTTTAGACCTGCAAAAATAGGATGGATGAAAGCAACTTGCTGACAGACTGCTGTCTCTGGCTGCAGAACAGGATTGGGTGGGGCAGAAAAGAATCTAAGCAGTAACACAGTGCGTAAAAAGAAAATCCAACTTCTGCCTTCCGATGATTCCACAGCCACAAAAAAAATATATGTTCTGGTATTCATTCAATTCATGCATTAGTATCTCTAGTTTATATTTTCTTCAATAACAAGCCTAGCACTGTTTAAGAACCTCACACAAACAAGACAAATCTGTATTTAACAACCATTTAAATAATGCACAAACATGGCCAGTAATTGATAAAATCCTCCCGAAATCTGAGGCTCCATTAAACAATGAAAGTTACCACGATGGGTAAAACAAAATAGGTATGTTAAGTAAAGCTCACCCAAGACACCCTCTTTGCTTCATTATAAGATATAATCATTTGTTTCCATCCCTGCAAAATTCAGAAACTGAACTAGGCAGCTCCAGAACTGACTGTGTCATAGGATGACTGGGCAAACTGAGTTTATTTTAGGAGAATTGGATGGTCTTCTGGATGAGCACCTGCGCATGCTTACAACCAGAAGATATCAGGACACTGACATCAGCTTAGTGCAAAGCCAATTCTATAAACAAATATTCAACCAATGTGCCCCTTATTTTCCCCACCTCGAATATAACAATTTGATCTGAATTATCTTGCCTTAAGCTGTGGTCCCACCATACGTTCTCAATTAAAGGAGTTAATGGCAAGAAGTTTCTTTACAAGCCAGCAAAGAAAGAGAGTCGCAAATGGCTGTTTCTAGCTTATTTGAGGCTAAAAAGGAGTAAGTGCACTCCCTTCTGTAATTAGAAAAAGCCGGATGCCTCATAAAAAAAGCCTAAAGGAGTTAATATTGAAGAATTTTTATTCTGAAAACATCGATATTCTTTGAAAGTATCTTTTTTCCCAGTGCCACTATTCACAGTAAAATTGCTGTGGCCTGCCTTGTCTTACTGACTTGCAGTTCCACTTGGGTCCTTCAGTTACAGCTGATGTGACTGGAAATAGAGTCAAGTGAAAGACTTCTGCAGAGACCGTGGTGATGGTAGCTGCAAGGGACAAAGTCTTTCTGAAGCTGAAGATATAGTTGCTAAAATAGAGGGTAGAGATGTCAAGACCAGTTGTAAAAGCTCTTCCCACTAGCATAAAACAAAAAACACACTATCTATGCTTTTACTTTCAAATACTAGGAGAATCATAGCCATCTTTCAAAACAATGGACATGTCATCCATCAACCGGACTCTTCAATTTCTGTAGAAATAAATCATGGCTATTCCTCCCCATTTTTTTGTCCATAATAAATATTAATTTGATGACACCTGTACAGTGCATCCGACCCCAAAGAAGGCTGCACAAGAATGTATTCTTACAATTAGAAACGGTTAAACCGGTGAGAGCAGGCCTCTTCCAGGATTACAAAACTGTCCCATACCCTCAGAGTCCATTTATCTATTTTAGAACCAGAATCGAGTCCTTATGAATAATGCTGTCTCCACCATTTCCATTGTAAACAAGTCAACGTCTTGCAAAAACCCAGGATATAAAACGCGTGGATAAAAATGTCACGGATATTTAAAAAAAAGCGCGGATCGCGTGCAAATCGCAAAATTGCGATTTACAACCATCGGGATTCACGGCGACCTCTCCGCTGCCCTGCCGCAACCTCCGGAAGTTGCATTTGAAATCGTTTGCGGCTACACTACTCGGAACCGAATTCGGGGAGCGGCGAAGAGAACCCGCCGCTACTACTACCCCAAAGCCCCGAGTAATCCTTCCTCGCTTTGATCCCGTCCTCTTCAAAGCGCCGAGCGTCATTCCTGCGTGCAAGACCGCCGTCAAGCGGATTCCCGAAGCGCATGCGCCCATCCATCCGCATCTCGCCCTACTTTTTTAACACCAGAGGGTCTCCCTCGGCTCCACAAGAAGCTGTACAATTTCCCCCGAACCGCTACGGAGAAACGGTGCCGTTTATCTATACGTTTCAGTCCATCCCCGGCTCAGACCCTGGACTGCAAAAGAAAAAAGCCTTGATCCCGACCACGCGCCCGTCATTTTACAAAAAACTCCCCCACCACCCCCACCCGCCTTTTGTCCCGCTTCTTCGGGAATCGCAGCTAGGCTCATTCGTACAAGAAGGGGACGAAGAGGTGACCCCTAGAAGCAGCGGTACGTTCAGCGGCTGCAGCCGGGGAGAGGAGGGGAGGTTGTGCCGTGGCCGACGGGCAAAGGACACCTTACCCCGTGTCTTTTATCAATTGGGGGGGAGGGAGAGAGAAAACCCCTCTTGGACAGCAGCCCATAGGCACCTGCGGGCGAGGGGCTGGGACTTACCCAAGAAGAGCCAGATGGAGCCTCCGGAGACCAGCAAAAGGGTGAGCATGCCTACCGGAGGGGGCTGCAGCCCGGGCGGCCTGAGGCGCGAAGACAACTCGAAAAGGGGAGGGGGAGCGGGGGAGAGCGAGAGAGGAGAGGGGGG
>JANHFO010006859.1:368165-378974 GCA_032468095.1 Pareas carinatus | reverse complement strand
TTATTATCAATGTTTTAACATATTATTTGTATGTTAGAATCTTTTTTCTGGTATATATTTGTTATATTGAAAATAAAATTTAAAAAAAATGTGTCACTTAAAATAAAACCGACATGTCTTCATTCCACATCTTCCCTCACTTTCTAAAACTTCACCCCTCTCTATTAAACTGACCCATGTGAAACTTTCCAAAATCAAAAAATAATCTCCCTCTTGCTATAAATTTCAAAGAATACAAATATTTAATCTTATAAATTATTTTTTTTAAAAAGGGGTTGAAGTACATTCACTGATTTCAATAAACTTGCTAGTCTGAAAGTTCTTAATTTTTAAGGAAAACCAAATAAATACACAAATAAAGTCCAAATTGATTAAGAGATGAACTTGTCAAATTTAAAATCCATATAGGCGTGATTAGCAGCTATGAGCAGGATGGAATCTCATGACTCCCAACTGATTGCAGACTGACCACAAAAACACAGATCTTGCAGTCTGCTCTCAAAAAAGCAGTTTTATAGAGTACATGTGGGGTAATCTGATAATCTCTGTTTAACTCCCAAGAGATTTGTTGCCCAATTTTTGCAATTGGGTGCTTTTTCAGCCGCAACATGTTTCTCTCTTTTAGAAGAACATCAATTTGCCAATAGGCTCACTGATATTTGGTTAAATTATTCTAATACTTTGAGACTCTTCAAAATAATCAAGAAGTTATAATATATTTTCCCCAAAACACATGTGAAGGTTCCTTTTTTTATTTGACCTGGGACTTCTTTTTTAAATGTTGATGTCAATAGTCCTTCCCCAAATTTCCTTTTGCAAATCTCCACCATGTAGACCTTTATCACCAATATTAAACTGGACTTCTGATGAATTATATCAGAATCTGGATGTTGGAAGTGTAGTTCTTTTTATCTTGTTAGATCTCTCAGTTCCATTTAATGCCATCAGTCATGTTACCCCTCTAGTCTAGTTGGGACACTGCGTTATAGTAGTACCATTCCTACTATAGGCAGAATCATTCAACAGTTGTAGAGATAAGAGGTCAGACACTTTTTATATGGAGTTCCACAGCACTCAGCACTTTCCCCCCATTCTATTTAATATTTACATGAATATTGTGGAGGAGATTATTAATGGATTCAGAGTATACACAGCTATACATCTGTACTCAGGGCCTAAGATGAAATGTTCTAGAGGACCTCACCCAGTATCTAAAGGCTATAAGGATCAGGATAGGACAAAACAATTCAGTATGAATGCAGCAAAACTAAGTGGCTGTATGTCCAACCATTGCATAATGGTTGATGCCCTCCTGCTGGCTGGGATGAGATAGCCCTCACTCCAAAGGAGTAGGTCCGCAACAGGAAGATGGGGAGGAGAGGGTTGGACTGGCCTAGGAATAAGGTTTTTCTATCATCGCATCAATCCAATATTATGGAACAAGTGTTACACCCTAACATTTAGATGGCTCTATTTTATTTTTCAGATGCTATTGAGATTGGTTGTTTTGCTAAACCTGATACCTGTGTTGCACATTGCTTAATCATCGCTGTTACTTGACTGGTTTTGTTTATGATTACTAATAACACGGGAGGTTCTTCAGTTTTTATTACATTGGATGTTAATCTTATAAGATGACTTGGGTTAAATAAATTAGCAGCATGTAATGCTGGAAAAAATAAAATTAAAAACCTATTTTGCTAATGACATTTATTCTGGATTCCTTTTTGAAGCCTAGAAATTAATCCTTTTTGACTATGCCAATAAAAGTTATCTCATTCAGAAATTCTACTGCTGTTGGCGTTGTTGCTGCTAGTGCATTCTAGAACTTATTAACCCTAAAGATAAAAAGGAGAATATAATTTTCAGTTATAATTACCATTCATTAATAACTCATCAGGATAGATCAACTGTGCAGGTCTTATATAGTGATATGGTTTCAGCATTACCAAAGGTTTAAACCCAATCAGATACAAGCCTGGTGAATCAAATCTTTTTATTTCTTCCGTCTCTTCTTTCTCTAGCACAATCTGACGATTCCCATAAATCTAAGAAAGAAAATCAGGAAAAAGCAGCTGCTGAAAAAATGTAGCAAAAAATCTCATAGTTGTAAATAAAGAAACCTATTAGAATCCTCATAACAAAACAGCACCACAAAAATCAAATTCCATTCTGACTGTGTAAGAAAAAAAGAGAAGAGCAAATATTTCCCAAGTTCATACACTACTCCTGAAGGTTAGAAATTCATCCAAATAATTCATTTCTCCCTAGCTTTAAGCACAGAGTGGGATTGGGGCTTTATATTCTACCTTTGCAAGCATCCGCAAAAGAAGCTGTGTCCAGACCCTCTTCAGAAGGGACAGGATACACTACAGCACTAAGAAAAGAGGAAGAAAAACACCTGCTTGTTTTTGCTATCCGCAAAAATTTATATTCTGACACACAGCACCCAAACCACAACGCAGCATACAGCCAACCATCACGCAAAAACTAATCCTATCATATACAAAAGGAGTGTCAGAAATGACAGCCAGAATTCTCCAACCCTTAGGAATAACAATAGCCCACAAACCCACAGCCACACTTTGCCAGGAATTATCCGGAACCAAAGACAGGCTACAGAACGATGACAGAAACAACATAATTTACAAAATCAACTGTAACAACTACAACCAATTTTATGTGGGGCAGACATCACGTCAATTAAAAGCCAGGATCCACGAACATCAGCTGGCAATCAAACACCATGGTCCTAATGCCCTCATCGCTACCCACATGGACACTGAACAACACCAATTCAATTGAAGCAATATAGAAATCATCGGCCACGTTACCTCCTGCCATGCTCGTGAGTTTGTTGAAGCCTGGCACTCCACAAGCAATTCCATTAATAGACATATCGACCTGCAACCAGCCTACGAACCCCTGAGAATTCAAACCAAACGGACAACCAAATAGCGATAATACCAACCTTCAACCAGCCCACAACCCCCACAACCAGCACTTCACCTCCCAATGACCCTCACCTGATTTCCTTATCACAAGAACCATCACAAGTCCATCTCCATATGCAACCCACCACAGACGCCTCACAAGACCCATCACTAGACCCTCTCCCAAGGTGGCCAACCCATCACAAGAGCTACTGACCTTACCAAGCTCTTATAAACAGAACACCAACACTGCAACCCCCCTAGAAATCCGCTGAAGATGTTACTTAGCCTGGTAACAAAACATTCGGAAACCAACCCACAAGCTCGGACAACGAACCTCCACTCTCATCCTACACCCGAGCTACAAATATTCTCCACTATTACAGTCCTACCTTTTTCCAAAGAATTCTAACATGGGAATATAGCCAGCTACATAACAATTTAAAAATACTTTCAATTTATCTACATTTATGGGAGAACAATATCACTGGTATTCTTTTCTCCGTAAACTACTCAAAGGCACATAAGCATGAAGTGTAATAAATAAAATAAACAAAACAGCAACCAGACTGAGTATGGATACTCTCAGACAGTCAGATTTTCTATGCTTGGGATTATATCCCCCAAAAAGGGTTTTAGAGCAGTAATCGCCAACCTGTGGGCCCCAGCCCACTGGTGGGCCACCAGAAGATTTAGGTGGGTCACAAGGGTCAGCTCAGCCGGCAGGAGTGCCCCGAGTTCGGTCAGCGCAGCACTCGAAGATCGACTGGCGCTGTGTCCAGAGGCCCAGAGATCAGTCCACGAGGCGGCCGGAAAGTTATAATTTGGCTCATGGGCCGATCTCCAGGCCTCCGAGTGCCCCACGGATGCCCAGAGATCAATCCGCGGGAAGACCAGAGACCTGGAAATGAGCCCACAGTGTGCCTGGAAGCTTATAATTCAGCCCGCGGGTCGATCACCAGCCCCGCAGGCCAAATTACAGACTTCCGGGCGCCCCATGGGTGCCCAGAGATCGATCCACCGATCACCCCGAGGTCTAGAGATCGGCCCGCAGAGTGCCTGGAAGTCTATAATTCGGCCTGCAGGGCGCCTGGAGGCCTGTAATTCGGCCTGTGGGTGCCTGGAGGCCTGCAGATCGACCCATGCAGCAGGGGAGCTCAGATACGTTAAGTCAGCATATAATGGCTTCTACACTATTATAAACGTTACAATGTACTGCCCTTCAAAATTCTTTAACATGAAAAACAGAAAGTTGAAAGCGTTACCTGAGCCCTCTTGGTATCACTGGGGAGAAGCAAACTACCTGTCTCTCGATTAAAGGTTCGTGTTTTTGTTTTCAGTGGCTCATTAGTTTCTCTGTAAAGTTTCACTGGAGATTGCTTGACAGCCTTCTGGACTAAGTTGAAAATGCCAACAGTAAGAATTACATCTTTTCCCAAATATAAATTCAACCTAAAGTTTAAATAAATACAAATTTAAGTCTTTGAAACCTTGTACAATATTTTAATTTCCATTTTAAAGAGATGAAAAGCACATTACAATTTCTCATCTGAAAACATAGTAAGGAAACTTTCTACAATTTAATATTATGTACTATTTAATGTAATTCTCTGTTATCATGATTCCTACAAAGTCTCTCAGATTATCCTGCAAGAGGAAGAGGATGTTTCTTGATACTCACCGAGTTAAAGCTCGTTTCCTTGTTTCTTTTGCTCGTACTTTCTTCATAAGATCCTCCAATTTGCAAGACTCTTCAAACTGGATTCCTAAGTCCTCGTCATCTGCAGTATTAATGATGTCTCTGTAGAATAATGAAATATCGAACCCTCCAGGCTTCTTTAGGTTCATTAAGTCAAGGTAAATTCCTGCAATCACAGAATTGAGGAAGGGGGAGAGAGGTTGTTTTCTATATGAGAACATACATATTATTATTTTACTTCTTATGGTGATCTCTACGTATGCACAAAATAGCATTTAGTAGATAAAGAAACCTCCAAGAACTAAACAAGAAAAGCTTTGTCTTAAAAAGTACCTAAACGAGGGCAGTGGTTGCATCAGAAACAATATGCTGCAAGATGAGCAGACACATAAAATTGAAATAATTCAAGTATAGTGTACAGAACTGGTGTTTTTAGTAGCTTCCTGTACATTTAGGAAATCAGACATAAGTTGGTTTAGCTTCCGTTTGCTGTAATATCAAGGACATTGAAATATTTCTGGACTGTAGAAAACAGAAGCACTCAATCAACCTAGTGATCAAAATTTAGTCTACCAGCAAGGTAATCTAATCATGTGGACATGAGTTTAGAATTTAAGCATTCAACTCTTCATTCAACCACAAAAGTCTTCCTAAATTATTTTGCACCACTGATAATCTCTCATCTTAAAGAACCTCACATATGCCTCCTTGTAAAGATAAAATTAAGGAAATGTTTGATTCTCTGAACTGAGGTATCACTTTTATTTTAAATTATGCTTCACCTATAATTTGAAATACTAACCTGTTTCTCGTAGGTCAGCAGCTTTAGTCCTAGCAAATTTGGTTCTAGTATTATCTTGACCATGAGGGTCATCTTCGTTGGTGAACAGCATGATTCTCTTGTGGCTCATCTTGAGAGAGACATCACTGAAGAGATTAGAACAAATCCAGAGCGCCTCACCTAATGAGTAGTTATCACTATGGCCAAAAGACTTTTGGAAGAGAGCTTTTCCTTGTTCTCCTTCATAGTTGGCCAGCTCTAACACCTGTTTTGCCCCTGGTAGGAAAAAAATTACTCTCAATTCTCACAAAACCAAAGCAATAAGTTAGTGACATTAAATTGTATAACTTGTTGATAGGCTCCTTCTTTAACCTATTAAAAATGTTTGGAATTGCATTTCTGTCACCCACTCTATCCAGTTTTATGTCATCGGATAAGCATTCTCTCACTTTTTCATGCAAATCATTAATAGAAAAAACTAAGGAAAAGAGGACCCAGAACCAAACCTTATCACATGCTGGTGAAGAACCACTGAGTATGATCTCTCAATTTCCTAGGTTAATGATTTTCAAACTTTGTATTACCAAGCCCTCTTATTTGATAAATGAATTTGTGTAAATCACACGCCCCAGGAATAAACATAAAGCTTTCATTGGTATTAGGGCTAGCCAAATAATAAATATACTGTTTATGTTTAATAATCAACTTTTAATTTATGTATCACAGAGCTTCTCACTCTCTGAATTAAATCACAGCAATTGCCTACTGCAGGATTTTGCAGGCAAAATAGGGAGCAAATGCTAGAATGAATTTTAACAGTACTTCTACTTCAATTATTTTTTTAATGCAAATCTAAGTTTCTTATGGTTTCCCAGATATCCTCACTCACAATTTGAAGATTCCTGCATTATGGATCCCTCAATTCTTTCATCACAGATACATTCCATATAATTCCCAATTTACCTGGATTTTGCAAATGCTGGAGAACATATATGTGTTTAAAATCCACTGAATTTTTATGCTGCTCTGTTCCATAAAACACAACACCAACAAGGTCTCTCTCATGGCTGATGATTTTGTTTTTGTATACATTCTGAATGCACTGGTAAGAAAATACAAATACAGTTTGGATGGGAGAATATAACATAAATAGACCTAAAAATCATCCTTTTGACAGATGTGGGGGTTATAACGCTCTACAGTATAAATACTTCTAAATACAGCCACATTTTCTAACACTTGATCTTTAGGACATTTATAGCTGAAAAAAATCTTATTAAGGCGGTAACTTGTCCCAGGAGCCACTGCTTCATCTACTTCAGATTGGTGAACAAGTTTCCACATCTTTGATTCCCAATGTTTCAAACAGGAATGCTCCTCAGTTATTAGAAGATCTTTCAAGGACCTTTTGATGTAGAGCATATGCTCTGTCTCTGAATATACTAATCAAAAAATTAAAGAAATACTGGATTGCAACCTCATTTCTGCCCTCAACATAAAGGGATTTTGTCTTACCCCATGTTACAGTGCTTTCACTACTATGCATTTAAGAATCTTTCAAACTTCCAGATGTGGGAGAGAAAGTAATCTTACCTGAATTGTCATATCAAAAGGTGTCAAATTACTATCATCAAAAGACTGAAACATGGCTTTTGAGCCATCCACTAAGAAAAGCAAAGTGTCCCGACCTCCATATTTATATACTCCTACAGAGATAGAAAATGTTGCATTTAATGTATATCATCCTATTTATCCAGTTCAACTATTATATATTCTTTAACTATAACTATCATGTAATTATCACAGAGATTCTGAGGCAGAGGATGTACATCCATATACAACACAGAAATTTAATGTAGCTTTTGTTTTTTGCTTTAGCTCAACAATTTGTTCATGTTGCAACTCATCATAAGACGAACAGCATTAGATTTATTTAAAAGCAGTTTAAAGCAGTCTGTACTATTTGCTGTAATATTTTGAGAAATAATTATAGTAGGTAAAAAATTACCAAGGACCCTTGTATTGCACCTATACCTATATTGAGGAAAGTCTACACTCTTTGAATTCACATCATGCTTGTGTGCTTCCTGAAGGCAATAGGGCAACTTTTGTGGAAAAGCCTTTTGTTTTATCCAGTATGTACCAGTGTATTTCTTAGCTTTTCAGGACACGCACCAACTTTCACATAAAAGAGGCAAAATGTTACTTATGCCACTTATCACATTTTGCATAAATAGATGCCTTGTTCCTCCATACCAGTGTAAATTAGTTGCAAATTTCCCTCAATGCAGCGTTTCTATCTGGCAAATTAACAGCATATGCATGCTGCAAAAATGAGTCTTACCAATGTTTTCAGCTGCTGCTTCTTCTTCCTCTTCTTCCTCCTCTCCCTCATTTCTGTAGTAAGATACCCAGTTTGACATGGTTCCCCTGTGTTACTGCAAATAACGATATAGGTAAGTAACTTGTAAGAAAGGGAAATGGGGAAACTATTCCTATATTCAGTCTTGTTTCCATAGACAGAAATCTTTCCACAAATGCAAACATGAAGATGTGCATGCATTCTACTTTTGCTTCAACTCAGTCTCCCAGCTCTTAAATGTATCCATCAGATCATTATTGTTTCAGTAAACAGTAAACATTGCACAATTTGCTAAACACATTACTTGGGCAACAGAATCGTGAATGAGGACCCTGAAATATGAAAATTTTAAAATAAACGAACAATAATAAAATAGTCAGTTTGACAACATCTGGGTCATCTCTCTACTCATCTCACTACTCATCTCACTTTTGGAAAGGGCTGCTCAGTCCCCTCCACGAAAGAGATTTGCCAAACTCTGAATTAGTGTAAACAAAATATTCCAATAGAATAGGAATAGAACAACAGAATATTGTTAGAGGAACAATGAGTAAAATAAGACAATTATAAATCTATCATATAATTACAATTCCTAGCATTCATACTAGCTATCTTAAGATGGCTCATTTCAAGTTTGAAAAATATTAACAATACCTATTAATAAAAACCACCTTCCACTTAATAGAATTCAAATCTTATCCAGTCTGCAAACTGCTGTTAAATTTCATGATAGCATCTTAAAAAATAAATTAGATAACTTGCATTATTTTTATTTTATTTTTATCAAATTTTATTTATATCAAATTTCTACATCATCTATATAAACTGCATGACTCAGGGTGATTTACATACGAAACCATGCAATCATATAAATAAGACAGTTAAAAATAGAGTTAAAAACAAAATGAAAACAAAAATAAAGGTTCTTCAGGAAGGCCAGAAGAGTGGGAGCCCATCTAGCCTTAGGGGGTAAGATAGTCTGTGAAGAAGCAACTATTTTGCTTTACAATCTACAATTAAGATTAGCTGTTGTTTTCATATTAACTTGCAGAGCTTTCAAAAGCAAAAACTATTAAACAAGAAAACAGAGACTAACAAATTGGAACCTAATTTCATGTGTACTGAACAAGTGAAGGATAAAATACATTGACAACATCAATATTTTCAATAGTTTTATATCCTAGATAATACAGCATGTATTTTATAAATAGTCCGGCTGTTTACAAAGCATTTGAACATAAATAGTGTAGTAATACTTTAGCAATAAAGTGACCATGCTTCTTTCTTGCTTTAGTATGGTCACATAATCAACTACAAATCTATAGGGGGAAATAGCATGCTCTTAGCAGGATTTTTCAAACTTCCAATTTGAAAATTTTTAAAACTATTTAAGAATTTGATGAGGTTCCATAAGAGAGGTGTGTGCGTTTCACTATTTTCTATTACTAAAGGTTTGCCTCATGATAGGGGTTCTAGGAATTTTAAAAAATTAAAAGATTCTGCAGCCCAAAAAAGTATGAAAAACCTGCCTTCTGGAAAAGAGAAGAGCCTTCTGATCTGATATTCTCACCATTCAGCATACTGGTTTGTGCAAATGTTTCACCTATGATCACACATTTTTTGACAACCGTACAAAATTTGTCTGACATTGATATTTGATTTTGAAGTTCCTCCTAAGTGAAGTAGATTTACTTTCCACCTGCTTTCAACAGAATATGAATTATTCTTAGCTTTTTCCATTCTTTTTTCACTAGTTCCACAAGGTTGAATCTGTTAGAGGCTCTCAGGTCCTTGAAGCTGTGAGCCTTCCCATCATGTTATTTTATTTATTTGTATCCTGGCTTTATTATTTTTACAAATAACTCAAGGGAGAAAACAATCCAACACACCTGCCTCCTTCCTATTTTCCCCACAACCACCACCCTGTGAGGTGAGTTGGGCTGAGGGAAAGTGGTCCAGGGTCATGCAGCTGGCTTTCACGGCTAAAGCGGAACTAGAACTTGCAGCCTCCCTCTTTCTAGCCTGGTGCCTTAACTGCTATGATTCAGCACTATCATGGGTCCCGCCATTGTTTGAAACTACATTTCATCTGTATGATTCAATCTTATGCCTGAATATTTTGAAATAATTTGTAAGGCTTTTTTCAAATATAGGATTGCGAGTCTGGCTGTGTTGTATATATTTACAGAGGAGGAAATCTTGAATTCAGTATGCACATCCATTTAAGAAACTGCACCAAAACGTTAAGTTCCAGAAGTGTGTGCTGCCTTGCCATCCTTCAACTCCCCAAATTTCTCTCTTGCAGAATGACCACGTGGAGAGAGATCAACTCAATCTTCCAAGCACTTTCGACAACTTCAGAGACCTACTGAGGTCCTCAGACACATTTTTTGTGTGCCTGAAAACAGAAGCGCAGAGGCGGCCGGGGACGGGGGCTGGCATTCGCTGCTCCGGAAAAATCTTCTCTCTGTGAAAGACCTGCCTTTATTTTCTTACTTACTTACTTCAATGTTGGTAGCATTGCTTTCTCTTAATATTTTCAAACTATAAATCGCTATTACAACAACTGCATCAAGGAATAAACAGAAACAGCGGAGCCCCAACTATTTACAACTTCCCTTCTGTTGTTCTGCCACACTTGCTGCCGAGGCAGGCTCAACCCGTTGACGGAATATATGGTACTTTATCCCACGGATCCCCCAGTCCTGATTCGAACCTACCGCCGATAAAAGACGGTGTTCACGAAAGGGCTTTTTGTAGTCCGGGTTCTTCTTTTTCCTCCCTGATGGATTCCAGCATCTGAACCTGTCAGTCACAACGAATCTCTGTCCCTTGGGGGGGGAAAGATAATCAAAGAACTGAAGTGGGGAGAGAAAAGCGGAAGGGCTCGTACAGAAACAAGCTTCAAATGCCTCTGCAGTACTCCGGTTAACCGTAGATATAAAATGAAGAATCGCACAAACGTTCAAAATTACAATTGCTCGTACTGTGGAGTAGGGGGTCTCCAATCTTGGCGACTTTAAGACTGGTGGAC
>JANHFO010006859.1:289188-299778 GCA_032468095.1 Pareas carinatus | reverse complement strand
TGCCCCCCACAGACACCCCTGCCCCCATCTCCAGGGCAGCGCTGCAGGCCAGATCCAAGCAGGCCATAAGCCGCATCTGGCCCACAGGCCTCGAGTTTGACATATAATGAGTTCTATTATTCTGGTGAATAAAATATATTATACATCTAGTAGCCTTATAGCAGTATAGTTTTGCAGAAAGTGGAGGTCTTACCATGAATCCTGGCAAAGCTCTTGACAATAATAGCCATTCCTCCTAGATGTCGTGGCTCCAAAGCAGCATGTTCCCGACTTGAGCCTTCCCCATAGTTTTCATCTCCAACAACAACCCATTTAACATTATGTTTCTGAAAGAAACAAAATATTTGGCTTTTTTTTAATGAGGCGCCTGGCCTTTTCTGATTACAGAAGGGAGTGCACTTACTCCCTTTTACCCTTCAGCCCCAAACTAGGGGCTAGGCAGGCCTGTCGCTAAGCGACACACTTTTTTTTATTACAGCAAGTAGTTAGAAAGAGAAAAGCCTATGGCTCAATGGCTAAGACATTAGCCTAGCATGTAATCCAGTCCAAGTTCACATCCCATCAGAGGGTATGTCTCACTGATGAAGGCAAATAAGCTAGGCATGGCCACCTGAGACTCCCTTTCTTTCTTTGTCGGCTTGTAAAAAACTTCTTGCTGAAACAAAACATTTATTCAATTTCATAAATACATAGATAATGTCAGAAAGCAAAGCACAAACTAAATCTGTTACTCTATTCTCGGGGAAAAATGGTAAGAACAACAATGAATGGTGGTATCTGAAAACTTACTTGAGAGCTATGAAAATGGGAAAATCATACATCAAGTTGTATAATGTTGGGGGGAAATTAGTAACTGGTAAACTTCAAAAAACTCATAAGTTGTCTTTCAAAAAACCTTGCGTTGCCATCAGGAAAAGCAAATGACACTGGTGTATATATTTCTTTTAAGCCACTGTCTGTTTTTCCTCTCCCACAAAGCCATCAGAATAGAACTACCCACAATGATCTGTGAAATTATAAAGAGTGCCATCTGTATACCAGGATTGGGCAACCTCTGGCATTTCAGTAATGCCACAGTCCTCTTGCAAAGCTCTGACTATATGTTCAGAGAAAGGCGGGGTATGGAGCTTCTTCTACCTCTTCCATTTCTCAGACCAAACTCTCAGGTATTTAGGTTCCAAAGGCCTGGCACTAAAAGACACATCCTCGACCCCAAACCTCTGGAGCAGGACCTCTCCAGGACAGCAGCATACGTAGAGGATTTCACCCTCCCCCCTAACATATTTGACCTGCTGGAGAACACATTGAGAGACTCTCAAATCATATTTTGTTTTTAGCTTGGTAGCATCCCAAGAATAAATAGTGTCAATGATTTATTTAATGTAATCACCAAGGAAAGCCATTTTCACTCTCAGGTTTGAATGCATTAGGCCTGTTATCTTGTGTCAATTGTTCTACTGAGGTGAGCACAAGAGTAACTAAGAAAAATAACAACATAATAACAAACTGCTCACAGCTAAGAAAAGGGGCAGAAAGGTTTCCATACTGAATTAGATACAATTTAATATTCTCTATTTTAAGTGATAGTTTTTCTAGGTATTCTGGCAAAGATTTTTCCGAGTGTTTCCAAGAGCCACCTAAAAAAACAGAAATTCTAATGACCGTATCAGATCTACCCAGAACTTTCATTATTTTCAGTGTTGGGCTTTTGTTCTGAGTATATGGTCTTTGGCTCCCCACAGTATCTGATGGCTATAATGAAAAACAGTCTGTCTGCTGCTGCATATACACCACATGCCTAAAATACAATTAAATTTCATAGCTGTACCTTGTAGTAACGGGCTGTGTCAGGAATAGGTCCAAACTCTTGTGTTAATGCGTTTCTGACTGAATTGGCCTTGTTGTTTTCAATATTTATAGCTCCAATCAATAGATTGTTTGAAATGTTGTCCAGGTGCCCACGGAATTTGAGCCAAGGGCCTGCTGCTGAAATGTGGTCAGTTGTACATTTCCCTTTTACCTGAATGCAAGATAATTACAGATATTCAGTTTGCATAAAAAGAGTATTTCGACAGCATCAAGTAATTTTTAGGATCCAACATTTATTTTACCCTGTGGATCATTACCTTGTAGCATGAAGCAGCTTGCACCTCCCAATGAAGCTCTGAGCTATATCATTGGGAGTATACATTTCCAGAAGAGTCACATCCATTCATCCATGACAGGCAGGTCATAGACAAGGGATCAAACTAAATATGATCCACCGGAGAAGGAAATGCAACCTTCTCCAGTATTCTGTCAAGAAAACCAAATGGATATTCACAACCAAGACAAAGTAAACATGATATGGAAGATGAGCCCCCGAGACCAGATGGTATCCAACAAACTACTGAGCAAGACCAGAGGGCAAGTACATGTAGCAATTATTAAAGCCAAAAGAATGTGTAGTTGCTGATGTGTCCAGAGGCAAAAAGAAAGTTCTTCGCTGTAAATATATATAAATAAAAAACCCACTGGTATGCGGAATGTAGAACCATGAACAGACAAACATGATGTCAGAGCAGAAACTCAAGATTCAACATAGATATTCAGGGACTCAGCAAACTGAAGTAGGTGGGAACAAGTAATTTCACATTAGAGGAACACCGGATCTTCTATAATGGACAAAGAAAAAAATCAAAGAAGAAATGGAGCAGCTACTGTTATTAATAAAAGGTGCTCAGATACACCCCCCCCCAAAATGACAAAATAGTATCTGTTTACGCCGAAGACAAGCCAACCAACATTCTAGTGAATCAAGTCTATATTTCAACCATATATGCAGAAGAAGTAAAAGCTAAATGATTCTATGATAACTTGCAATGCTTTCTTGATGTAATACTATAATGGACATTGATTACTGGAATACTAACGTTGGGAGTGAACTAGCACTTGGAATAATGGGATAATGTGGTCTTTGTATACAAACCGAAGTAGCAAACTTACTAATAGATTTCTTTCAAGAAAATTAGACATTTATAGCACATGGCTTCTTTCAAGAACCTAAAATACAATTTTACATATGGATATCACTGGATGAAAAATGCCTACATCATATTGACTATGTAAGGCACCAGGCTAGAAATCATCAGATTTCGAATTCTAGTCCCACCTTAGGCAGGAAAGTCGAGTGGGTGACTTTGGGCCTCTCTCTCTCTCTCTCGGTCTAACCCATCTCACAGCGTTGTTGTTGTTGTGGGAAAAACAGGAAGGGAAAGCAATCTTAGGTAAGTTTGCTGCCTTGAATTATTTATAAAAATAATAAATGTGTGATAAAAACAAATATATAATCTGCAAGTACAACTGTATTTAATCAGCAAAACAATAAGACATGTTGCTGTGCCTTAGGTTGTATACTTCCATTTGCAAAATTAAAACTTAAATTAATGAAAATAAATACAGTCATATCAATGAGATTAGACCTAAGTACTATTCAATATGAATGTAGGGTGAAGATAAAATAATGTAAATGATTAAGATTTGATAAATAAGAATGCCCGAAGAACACTAGATTGAAATTGTGGTATCAGTATCAGATATCACAATTATATCCTGTAATAAAAGAAAGTGAAGCTGCTGTCTGCTGACATATTGCAAACAAGACCTATTTTCAATGCTGAGAAAAGATAGAAAGCAAAAGACAACAGCAATAGAAGAAAATTTGTCCATCTGAATTCCAGAAAATAGCAAGAAACAAGAAGTTATAACTAAATAAGCAATGCATTGAAACTGAGGATAACAATCAAATGGGAAAGGCAAGTGATTTAAGAAAATTACAGAACCTTTTATGCAATAGTTAGTGATTAGGAAAAACAAAGCTCAAATGGAAAATAAGAGATGGCACAAATATATGGAAAAACTGGGAGGGGGGAATCCCCAAATTGACGATGCAAAGACTTATTTCACTTAGTTAAAGGGGTGAAAAATGAAGATGTGTCTCTAAAAATATCACTATACACAGAACTTTAATAGTTAATGAACATCTAGCTGAATTGCTTAAAACATTGTAATCATAGCGCACTGCAATCATAGTGCTACTTGCAATTTCTAAATACATATGGAAAACATAGCAGTGGCTAAGGCACTGGAAAGGATAAATTTATATCTCAATCCCAGAAAAGAGCAGTGCTAAGACATGTTCCAACTATCAAACAACTGTACTTATCCCACATACCAGTAAGATAATGCTCAATATTTTACAATTCAGACTGGAACAAGAAGTGCCAGATGTATAAGGTAGATTCAGAAGAGAAAGGGGTGCTCACGATCACATTAAGAACATATTGTAGATAATGGAAAAGGCAAGAAACTTCAAAAGAAGATTTTGCTTCATTATTATATGTAGTACACAACAAATTGTAGACAGCCTTGGATGTATCCGGTCACCTCATCTTCCTCTTAAAGAATTTGTGTTATGACATAGAAGAAATATAGAGCAAGTATATGATTCAAAATTGGGAAGAAGATCACCATACTTGTATGCTGTCACTACATAATTGGACCAATACACTTCAATTATTTTTGTTCCTTGCATTAAAATGCTTTATAAGAGCCTATATGAAATAGAATATTTAGGTATTCCCAAATAATAGCACAAAACTTTCAAATTTATCTGTTTGCCTCCAGTTTTTACCTTTATGAGAATCAGCATGTCTTCCAGGTCCTTGCCACCCCACTTATCAAAGGGCTCAAGCAGTTGCAAACGCTGGCTAGTGGAACTCACATCCACATGTTGGCTACTACCATCCTTTGGAGGATACTGATAAGTATCTTGGCCTGGATCAAATTCCTAATAGAAAGTAGGAAAAAGTGACTGTAAGGAGGAAAGGAATATTATTTAGAAAAGAAAGTCAAACATTAAACGTTGGATTGCACACTGCATTTTGCGTATATTAATAGGCCAAATAAGGATAAGATTTTAATCACTTGAACCATTTTGCTCCAGCATCATCAAATATTATTTGGCTCAAATAGTTTTCCTTTCTCCCTCCCTTTATTGAAAGCTTAAATTACTACTCTTTACCTATCTCACTTCAATATAATACCATTGCTCATGGGTATTATAACCTATAAGGTATCTATGCAATATTTTGTGTTTTATACAGTTGTACTTAAGTAAATGCTACATAGTTAGTCTACCTACCAAACAAAATTATATTGCCACACATCTAGTCGATGGAATTCTGTAGGGTAGCCAGAAAATAAAAACATAATACACAATCAAAATACATTAAAAAGAATCAGAGGCTGTTAAAACAAGTTCCTTGACAATACACTACCCACACATATGTATGTGTACACCCACCCACATACACACAGTTCCATTAATGTTGTCATCCCAGTACCTGGGAGAAAAGCCAGGTTTATAGCTCTTCCAAAGACCAACAGGGTCATAGTCATCCAAATCATAGGAAGGAGGGTGTACATTAGGGAGGCAACGTGGCACAGAATATATGTTTCCTAGAACCTACCAGGTGATGCTGCTTCACCAAGGAAACCCATATCTAGTGGGGCAAACAAAGAGATTTGGAATAGGGGAACCCACAAGTAACCTGGGTTTCACTTGGATAGCCTGGAGTAGAAATGCGTAACTCATATTAATGATACATGATCTCCTGGTGACAGAAATACTCATCCAGGGTAGTTTCATTAATGATACTCCTACCAATTTGGGATCAAAAGAAGGAATGAAGATTAAGAAAAAATAAGTACCAGTTTTGGCAACTCATCAGCATCAGGTGGCTCAAGCTTAAACTTCTTTCCATCTGCTCCTGTCAGGAAGTCACGCTCTGGATTATACTTCAAAGTGCCAGCAAGTGCCAGGGCTGTTACTATCTGAAAAAGGCAAAAAGGTTGTCTCACTTCTGTCTTATTATTTGCACATAATAAGATGCTAAGTATTTTTGCAACCATCATCCACTAATCCAACTAAAACCCTGGCATTGAGCCGTGGCAGCACAATTGTCAGAATGCAGTACCGCAGGCTACTTCTGCCGACTGCTGGCAGTTCGAGTCTCACCGGCTCAGGGTTGACTTAGCCTTCCATTCTTCTGAGGTCGGTAAAATGAGGACTCAGATTGTTGGGGACGATATGCTGACTCTGCAAACTGCTTAGAGAGGGCTGTAAAGGACTATGAAATGGTATATAAATATAAGTGCTATTGCTATTATATAAAGAAAAATTCTTGATTGGGGAAACTACTTATAGCATGAAATTCAATTATTGATGAGGAAAAATTGAAATATACATCCAGAGCTGAATAAACAATCAATTAAGTAAAGGCCTCTAAGAAAAGGAGACAATTGAAATACATTCTTTCTGCTCTTCCAGTTCCAGTCCTCATCGAGCACGAGCGGAATGGTTTTATTTCTTATTCTACATGCAGGAGAAAAGGCACTCAAGGTTGACATTAAGACGAAGACCAGAACAAGTAACAACATCAAGACGGAAGCAAACCAAAAGGGAATTCCAGTTGAAAGAAAAAAATAAAGGAAAAGGAGCTATTTCTCCATGAATACCACACAAGAGGGTAAAGTAAAGCAAAAACGTAAAAATATGGTCCTGAAAAAATGTTTAAGATGACGAACGGGAACTGCAGGGACAATTAAGGCTTATTGAGGAAGTAGGAGGCGGATCTAAAAGAGGGACATATTTGAAAGCAACTTGAATGTTTTAGAGCTATTAAATTAAAGAAAAAAGGAAAGAAGAGACCCCTGGATTCAGAACTTAAAAACATTGTTATTATCCCCTATTAAAAAGAAGGAAAATATCTGCATTATAAAAGGATTTTGTGATAGAGGGGAAAGAGAGCTATTGGAGTTGAATTAAATGAAGAAGGACTTGAGAGATTCAAAACACAAAATTTAAGATTTGGGAACCTGACAAAACAAAAACAAAACAAAGATAATTAAAGACAAAATGGATATTTTGGACAAAAGCAAACACAGAATGAAATGAGACTTATCTTTCAGGACTTTGTGACACTGATAAAAAAGATTCAGTTGTTAGTTGGGAAAGGGGGACTATAAAAACAAATGAGCTATCAATCAACAGGGAAAAAAACATACGGCTGAGGAAGCAGAGACATTTCAAAAAGGGGACAGCATTGAGGGGCAAGAAAACAAGAAGATCAAAGATCTCTCCCAGAAAAATACAAAAAGAAAATCATTATAAGAACTCATGCCCAAAAGGAAATGGATTTAGAGACATTGGTGTAAAGAGAAAATTGAAAAGATCAGAAATAAAAACACTGTAGCATAATAAAATAATGTGAAGATAGAAGGTGGAGAAATAGAGTTTAGGGGAAGGTAGAAAAGATATTTAAGAAGCTACAAAAATAATGGTGGATGGCAAGGACTTGTATAGAAAGAAAGGAATAGGTTAAAGAACAAATCGGACTATAGAATAAAGAGGGGATTTGGTAAATAAATGGATGATAAATAATATAGAAAGGAATAATGGGTAATGGTGAAAAGGAAAGTTAAAAGGTTAAGGTAAATGGAAAAACTGGTGGTGGTATATAAAAGAATGTTAATGAAATATTGATTTATATGTTGCTGTAAGAATAGTTGATTTTATGTTAAATAAGCTATAAAAATTGGAAATTAAAATTGAAATAGGAGATGCTTTATAGAAGATAAGAACTGAATGAGACTAAAACAGTAGATAAAATACAAGACTATAGGTTTTGGAAATATAAATTGAAGGATTGATCTATATACAGACTATGTATTAATTTAAAATGTATATTTCAAATTGAGTCAATTAACTTTGAATGTGTAAAAATGAAAAGAAAGTTATATGATTAAATTGTTCACGTTGAAGGAATTGAGGTGTGTTTGGAAGTGGAAATGGAAAGTGGGGGGGGGTTTGGAGGCTAATTCTGTAGACAAACAAGTAATAAGTTATTTACTTAAAATGAAAGTTAAAAGGAGAGGGGATAAAAATAAAAATTGCAAATGTGAAGTTGTAAAGGCTTTTAAATGGATAAAAATAGAAGAAAAAGGAAACTATAAAGAAAATTAGGATTAGTTATGTTGAAAGCAAAATTTGAAATATGGTCAATTATATGTATAAATAACAGACAGGATACCCACCCAAAGGATAAAAGTTAAAATGATAAAATGTCTAAACTGGTAAATGTGAAGCTGAAAGGCTTTTAAATTGATAAAATTGGAAAAAAGGGAAACCATAGAGAAAATAGTTATATTTAATATTGAAATTAAAAAAAGAAGAAATGAAAAAGGAAGTAGTAGAATTGGTGAATATGAAACGGATGGAAAAACAGAGGGATTAGGAGATTTTTTTGAAGGTGGAATGTTTAACTGGATGTTATTGAAGCCGATACTTAAATGAGGAGGGAAGGAGAAGAACAGGAAAGAGAGGGGAAGGAAGAAGGAGAGATAGGAAGATATAAGTTAGAAAGTAGGAGAAGGGAATGTTTTTAAGCGGAAAACGGAGAAAGTTGGAAAAAGCAGAAAAAAGAATGAAAAGGGAGAGGGAGAAGGAGAGATTTTAATTTTTGGATTCCTTTCATTTCTGTATGTATCTAACTATTTGATGATGCAAGATTATAAGAGCTTAAATCATTGGTCTCATACTCCTATTGAAGAAACTGTTGATGTGTTTATATGGAAAAAACTAAAAAATTATTATATATGTATATATAAAAAAAGAAATACATTCTTTCTCTTAATACAGGTAGTCCTCAGTATTCCATTCAGTCAGCTATCATTCCAAGTTACGAGTGCTGAATAAATGATGGTTATGACCAGTCATCAGAATTCCAGTTTTCCAATCATCTCTGTTACAAGAAATGAATCTATGTGCCTAGCAATCTGTTCACACTTAAGGCCAGTTGTCAAGTGCCCTGCAATTACGTGATCGCCATTTGCAACCTTCTCTGCTGGCTTCTCCAAAAAATCAATGGGGAAGCCAACAGGAAAGGTTGCAAGTCGCTGGTCTAAGTCTCTCCCTGCTTGCACACCCTCACCAGCCCCTCTGCACTAATACCAGCCATTTGCATAACCTTGTGCATCCATCATGGCAGCAAAACTTTCATCTGTAAAGGTTGTTGCTGAATACTATTACATGCACTCACTTGCACTCTCTCCAACTGGTGCAACATTTCTCATGCAGACCCTTGCTCCCTTTCCAACCTACAGTACTTTTCAGCATCCCCTCACATCCTTCCCAACATGCATAACACCATGCACCCTTCCTAATCTTAGCAGCATGTCTTGTGCATCTCCATACATCCTCCTGACTCACATAGCGCCTCATGTGTACCCCCTCATGCAGTGCCTCTCATGCACTCCCTCACAACCTTGTGTACTATCCTCAACTCACACTTCTTACACAAATATTCTAATCCTTCCAGTATTTCTTGTGCATCTTCCCCTTGATATGCTTCTGTGGGCCTGGAACATGCAACTTCCTGCCAGCTCCCCCAGTGACTTTGGTTGTGGGAAGCCAGCAGGAAATTGTGTTGCCTAACCACCATGAAATTCAGTTAACTATGGCAACTGAGACTGCAGGGATTGCCATCACTAAACGATGCAGTTGTGCTTTATGACTGCATTGCTTAGCAACAGACATTCTGGCCCCAACTACTGTTCTACGTCAAGGCCAGCTACATATACAATAGGGTTGCATGGTTTTAGCTTAGTATGATGTGTGAAACTAGGCTAAGCAATTTGTAATTACTTTCATACATCTGTCATATACTATACCTCTGGAGAAGTTACAAATGCATGTGTCTCAGGGTTGGCATCATTACGACCTGTGAAATTTCTGTTATAGGATGTAACAATTGTATTCTTTTCACCTTTTTTGGTATCTTTTCTGCAAAGAAAGAAAGTTTGTCCCAGGATTAAAAGTTTATCCTGTCATAAGGGTATGAACAAGTCATTGTTAATTTACTAAAACATATTACGTCAAGCTAATGCTCCTTAAGATGCATAGAAAAAAATCCTATTAGATATAAAAGCTGAGTAATTGGAACAAGAAATAATCTACTCAAATAAAACATTATCTATAAGATGATATAAATGAACAAGACCCCATACAAAATCCATAGGAAGTTCTCACATCTCAAATCAAAGGGATATTACAATCTCATCAACTCACGTCTTTTCATGTTAGCTTTTATTAGAAAATACACAATATTGCTAGCAATCAAAACTCTTCTGTTCATGATTATGGAATTGAGATGAAAATATAGAAAGTGAAGAATGTGGGTATAGGTTGTGCCTATCAAAGCTGCTTACAGAATCAGCAGCCATAATTAAAAAAGAAATAACGAGTTTAGTTAGCTGAAAACCAATGCTTTTTTGTCATAGAACGCACCGGAACGCAGTTCCAGCACCTTTTTTGCTTTAAATGCAATAAATTAAATTTATGTTAAGAACTGAATATATAATTTTTTAAAATAAAAGATTAACAAGATGTGAATTCCAGCATCTTTTTTCTTACAAATTAAGCACTTCTTCCTATTCAGGAAGAAGACAGATGTACACACAAATACCAGCTAATTTGAAATACAGGTAGTC
>JANHFO010006859.1:240102-250277 GCA_032468095.1 Pareas carinatus | reverse complement strand
TAAATTGCAATTCTATTTTATATTCTCAAGATAATTGGCTATTCTGAAATAACTTGGATTTTATTGTTGAAGCTCTATAGAAAAAAACAAAAAAAATAATTCTGTTATTAGTCTCTGAAGTTGTCTCACTTGTTTTCAAATTAACAATCTTAAGGATTAAGGAATTCTAATGAATGCAAGTTTACATTGCTAATAATAAAGCTGTAGCATTATTTCTCAGATGGTCCTTTTCAGAAATTGCTGTACCAAATTTGATTCTTTTGTATTTAGTAAATAATTTTGATTCTATAACTTGAATTTTCTAAATGTATAGTATGGAGGGTGCTTGAAAAATATTTCTTGATACTTTTAGTCTGATGATAAATCAACATTCTATTCAAGATAAAATCCAAAGCAAAATAAAACATCCTTGAATAGAAACAATGCCAAGTTACTTGGGCTGATCTGACTTGCTGCCTGTCTGTTACTTGATCTAATTACTATTAATAGATTATTGTGTAGGTCATTATTTCTTATTTCTTGGGTTTCAAGACCATCAGACTGAAAAAGACCGAGCAGCTTACAGTTTTTAAAAGAATACTTTTAAAAAGACACATAACATTTATTCAAATATAATATAATATATAAATATAAATGTTGCTGTTCTCATTTCATTTATTTGGCAGTAAGTCCTTTTGAATCTGGAAAGACCTAAGCCTAATTATTCAGAAGTGATCTGAAGGTTATTTGTGTCCTGTCCTTGAGAAAGTGGCAAACAAGAATATTTTCTGAATAACATGTTTCTTTTTGTATGTTTCTTTTGGATGATTGGCAGGATAAATATTTGTAAATTATGGTATGCATGTTGTAGACATGCAAGTGTCCTAAAATGAAAAAAAAAACTTTCAGAGTCATAAGTTACTTTTCTAAATGTTCTAGTTTCTCAAAACAGTAATTTTACAGGACACAGATACAAACCATTTTGTATAATTGTATAGTTGGTCTTGCCTCACAAGTTAAATAGGCATATTCAAATAGCTTTGGTACAGCTTATTATAGTCTAGTTGCTCCTGAAGTACAAACTCTCAGGTCTTGGGTTCTGCTGTCAGATATAATTTAATGGCTATCCCCCATTCAGATGGAATTATTTTAGAAGAAGCTTCTGTATTGGTTGCAGTAACAATACAGGTAGTCCTTAACTTACAACCATTAGTTTAGTGACCATTTGAAGTTGCAACAGCAGAGTAAAAGGTGACTTATGACCGTCTTTCATATTTACAACCATTGTAGCATCCCATGGTCACATGAACAAAATTTGGACACTTGACAACTGACATGTATTTAAGATGATTGCAGTGTCCCGTGATCATGTCACTATTTGTGGCTTTCTGTCAGTGGGAAAGCCAGATTCACCTAACAGTCATATTACTAAGTTAATAACTGTGATGATTCACTTAACAACTGTGGCAAGAAATGTCATAAAATGAGGCAAAATTCACAGAACAATTTTCTTAATGGAAATTTTGGACTCAATTGTAGTCATAAGTAAAGGACTACCTGTACGCTTGAAGAATAGACCTTTTAGAATCTTGTATATATGTTCCCATTTACATTTTGATGCAAAGCTCTGCTTTATATTTTAAGAGATTTGCTGGATTAAAACAAAGACCTGTTTTCTCTAATTTTTTAATTTCCCACAATGACTTAACTAGATACCTATGGAAAGCCACAAACAGGACATGAGGGCGGTCCTCTTCTCATTGGTTCACAGCAGCTGATAATCAGAGGTATGCTTCATGTTAACCTGGAGATAGCAAATAACCTTCTCAATTTAATAACCACTTTTTAATTTTCATAGATTTATTTCCTTTGACAATCTCTAGGTGTTAAATCTTTTAATTATTGGAAGAAGATAGATTGGCAATCTTTCTGTTTCTTCCCAATGAATGTACAGTTCCCCTACATATCTGCTCCATAAATATCAGAAAATCAAGATGAAAGGAGTGACACTGGAGATGCATCCTTATCTATTTTTCACAAATTGAACTGATTACGGTCTCAGATTACTATTTTGTGGCAAATTCCATAGTTTAATTATTGTAAGGTATGATGGTGTATTAAATACATCACCTTATGTCCTTTTGCCACAAAATTTAATATGCTTTTTAGTATTGGTACAGAAATGCAGTTGCAATTAGAAATGGCAGATATGCTGGAACAGATATCTAATAATGAGGCTATGACTGAAAATAGATGATAATTTTTCTTCTTGTTCCTCAGTGTAATGCTGTTCTAGTCCTAGGTTTCCAGTGGGCTCCTAGCTTCTGAATACCAAATAGTAATATCAGAAGAAATACTTAACATGAACTGTCACATTTTGTAGTGCTTCATTGAAATTCAACTCTAGTATTTATTATTTGAATATTTTACGAACCCAAAGCAGGCTGTTGACTAAAGTGCCAATTAAAAACTGGATCTGTTACATTGCAGGTAATTTGGTGATACATACCCTGTTTCCTCGAAAGTAAGAGATCCTTTGAAAATAAGACCTACTTACAGTTTTGCCTCTCACTGAAATATAAGGCATCCCCCGAAAATAAGACCTCCCCAATAATAAGGCTTCTGGTTCTGGGCGGCCTCGGTGGAAAAATAAGACATCCCCTGAAAATAAGACCTACCGCATCTTTGGGTGCAAAAATTAAGACAGTGTCTTATTTTCCGAGAAACATGGTACAACCCTCAATTTAAATACACTTGTATACCTTTTCTAGGCACTTAGGGTATTATTGAGAAGATTAAAACAATGTGGACTTAAGTATTATTGAGAGACTAAGCAAATCATTTGGTAGTGTAACCCCCCTCCTAAAAAAAGAAAAGTTTGGTTTAAGAATTTTAAAGTGGTCTGCATGCCACACAGAAACCATTAAAAGCATCATTAGATACTTGAATCTTTAAAAATGACAATTTATTTGAACATTCCTGAGACCAATAGGTACTAGCTAATTTCTCTCCAATATTATTTTTTGTTCATATGAAATGTTGCTAAGGAAAGAATGTTTCAGATATTTAATTGTTTGCTATTAAAATATAGGGGATGGAAGACATCACAATTTGCAGCATTTAATTCCCAGTTTATCTCCTCAAATGTATTGAACTGTTGTATCTAGTAGTTTAAAATGAAATTTAAATGTAACTTTTACTGTTACATTTATTATATCAAATTCAGAAGGCAAGTCTATCAACATAGCACAAATTGGGTGGTTGTGATAAATGTGCTTATTTATATCATTTGTATCTGTACAGAACAGCACAGACTGTTCCAATGTTAAATACCTTGAGCATCTGAAGATACCAAATATCTAGATAGGTAGATCAGCGTAGAGTTATTAGGTGTCATGTGACATACAAGTTGAATGTTTTGTGTTACAATATAAAACTGAATGTTTCCACACTATTTTGAAGAAAAAGAAATTGTGTAAAAACTTACAAAATGAAATTCAGTATTTATATTTCTTAACTGCTAATCTCTCTCAGGAGAGGGGCTCTGGGCAGTGTACAATGTAATAAATAAATGCATACCAAATATTGCACATACATAGGCTAAGATCCATATTTCTTGGAAACAATCATTGTTAAAAGGATCTTGACATTATACTCAAATCCATTTATTTAGACGTTTTATATGGCTGGCCACTCACTCTCAGTGACTCTGGGCAGCTTAGAAACAATAGTGATTACATGACTAGAGCTATAGTTTTCAGATCAAGAGAAACAAAATTCCCAATTCTTTTCTGTGCAAATCAACTCTTACTTGGAAGACTTTCATATACTTCTTGGCGCTGCATTTTAAGAAATAATGCAGTGTGTTCAAATGAGGTAAAACAATGCAATTAATGCTGTGGAACATAAATTATCAAAATTATGACAGATGCTTAGCCAATGGATCATAGATTTGAACTACATTACTTAAAAGGCTCTTTTCAGTATAGTACCATTATATGCATATGTAAATATATAGATTTGCGTGTGCATTATGTGCAGACACTCTAAAACTTGACTGATTATGCTGTGCTATGTTAAATTTTTATTAGAGGACATGACAATATTGTATAACAAACAACATATTTTATTCTTTTACAGATGCCCTGGCTTTCAAAATCTCAGATAAATAATAATTGGGACATGAGAAAATGTGACTTGAATCTTTTTATTAGCTTAACTTTTGGAGACAGCCCAATAGAAAAAAGAAATTATAGTGCCAGCATATACACTCAAGACAGTAGTACTTACTTTATGGTTTCTAAATCACTTTATGTCCCTGATCAAACAAATCAGTAAAATTTATTTAAACAAAGTTATACATTTGATTGAAAAATAAACAGAGGAATTCCTTAGTATCTAAAATCCCATGAACTATAAGAACTTGATTTGTCCACCATAACAATCAGTCTGAAATTACATACTATTTAATATGTGACAATTGCTTTAGCTAATTTCTGAACTGTTTAAAAACAGAACTATTGCTGTGCCATAATATTAAAATATATCATACTTACTCATTTTCTTCCTTTCTCTTTTTCCAGGATTGTTTGGAACCAAGATTCATTTATGGTTGTATCCTTTGTCTATTTTTAATATACTGCCCTAATTTGCTTGCTGTAAAGGGAGTATGCATCTAGAGATCAAAGTTGCTCTGAACTTCATCATCTCATATCTGTACAACAAGCTTCCACGGAGGCGAGCTGACCTGTTTGGTGAAGAGTTAGAGAGGCTGCTAAAAAAGAAATATGAAGGTCACTGGTATCCAGAGAAGCCTCTGAAAGGTTCTGGCTACCGTTGTGTTCACATTGGAGAAACTGTCGACCCGGTAGTGGAAATGGCAGCCAAGCGGAGTGGACTTGCTGTAGAGGATGTGCGAGCCAATGTCCCTGAAGAACTCAGTGTTTGGATTGATCCATTTGAAGTCTCTTACCAAATTGGTGAGAAAGGATCGGTCAAGGTCCTCTATCTGGATGACAGCGAGGGCTGCAGTGCAGCTGAGTTGGACAAGGAGATCAAGAGCAGTTTCAATCCTGATGCACAGGTGTTTGTACCTATTGGAAGCCAGGACAATTCCTTGTCTAATTCTCCATCTCCATCTTTTGGTCAGTCACCAAGCCCTACATTCATCCCACGATCTGCTCAGCCAATTACTTTTACCACTGCTACATTTGCTGCCACAAAGTTTGGCTCAACTAAGATGAAGAAAGGTGGAGGAGCTGGAGCAAGCACCAATGGTACAGGGGTTCCACAGCAGCCACAGCGTTTGGTCCGTTCACCCACCAATAGCTTGCTGAAGCACAAAGGCCTTTCCCTGTCTATGCATTCTCTGAACTTCATCGGGGGTAGTCCAGCCCCTCAGTCTCAACTCTCCCCCAATGCCAAGGAGTTTGTTTACAATGGTGGATCACCAGGAGCCAGCAGCCTCTTCTTTGATAGTGTAGCCACTGAAAACCAGGCTGGTGGCATTCCTCCTGCATCACAGTTCAGTGCCAGTGGTGGCAGCAGCTTTGACATGGCTCAGGTTTTTGGTGGAAGCACCAACAGCCTCTTTCTGGAGAAGACACCCTTTGTGGAAGGACTCAGCTACAATCTGAATGCCATGCAGTATCCCAGTCAGTCGTTCCAGCCAGTGGTTTTGGCCAACTGACCACCATATGAGTATTCTGGGGAAAACCACTTCCAAAAAAAAAAACCCGAGAGAAAAATAATTAAGAAATATTTGAAATCTTATAAATATAACTTCTTGGAAAGAGATGAACCCTAACCTGTTGTGTCATGCCAGGGAGCGCTGCTGAAGCACTGATTCTTTTTAAAACTTGTATTCTGTGCTCTTTCTTACCCATTGTTGTATGTTTACTGAAAGAGGCTATCCTTGGCCCAGCAGAGGTTGGAACCAGAGTTACTTTATTTAATCTCCCATGCTGCTCATTGGAACTGGTCCTCAAATATGCTTGCTGTAAGGATGGCCTTATTCAGGTGCTGTCATGTTCTTCATACCGAGATGTCTTGAATTTTCTCAGATTTTCAGGTGGCCTAGGGTAGGGATGGGAAATGATTAAATACCTCTGGTTGTGTAACATCTCAAGTACTTCCCTGGGAGACTTGTGGTTTGTTTTTTCATATATATATATATATATATATATATGAATAGATGGTGGAATAAATTAGTTACATTTCTTAGAACTCTCAGATTTTATAATCTTAGAACAGAAAACAAAGTTTATCTTATGCTTACTGGTGATGACAGGGTCTTGCAGTGAAAATATTATTTCCCTAGAAATTCCTCTATCTAGAGGATAATGTAACATCTGGGACAGTATTTTGCCTCATGCTTCCTTCAAGCCTCTTTTCTTCTCTAGTCTTCTTAAAAGCTAGACTGTGGTGGATTTTAGGGAAGCTCGGTCCCGTTTGCTAATAATATGACAAATAAATAGAACTCTATATGAAAATTCTTCTGACCTGTGAAAAAGAATTATCTTTGTATATTGCACTCATTCAAGAGTAAGGGTGAATGTTGGTTTTCTGGTGTTTTGTGCCTCAGCAACATCTGTTGATGTTTCTTTGGATTTATCAGTTGGGAATTTTGCCAGGTTCTGTGCTCTTCTGATTGATAGCTGACCATTTGGTTACTAGTTCTCATGGAAAAGATGGTTCTCCTACTTTAAAATATTATAAGCACTACCTTTGACAGGGATGAAGGAGTTATTGTGTAGGCTACTCTCTGAATGGATGTAAGAGGGTTTGCACTTTGAATTTCACATCTTCTAGGACTTTCGACCAAAAATGTTACATTTTTCATTGGAAAGGAATCAGGTATTATTGTATGGCAGAGCACCTCACATACCTGTTCCAGTTTGAAGTTATTCCATCTCAAGGGATGAAGTAGGCTTGCCGTAGAATATCCAAGTGATTTGAATATGAAGAAAGTCTTCACTGATAGAAATATAGTTTATCCTTCCTTATTATTGCTGGTGAGCTAGGAATCCCACTTGTATTCTGTTGTTTTTCCTTTTTTCAGCGGGAGAGAATGCCAGGAAGAAATAGACAATAGTGGCCTTCTAATGTTGAGTTTTTTGCAAACTAATTGACAGAATTTGCCTTAGATAGGAAACCTTCCCCATCTATGCCTTATGGAAAGATTATGAGTCCCAGAATTTACCTAGCTATGGTAATAAGTAAGAAATCTTTTTAAGGAGTTAACTGAGAGAGCAGTGAAGATAGGAAGAGGAAACTGATTGTGTATCCTATTTAGGCAGCTTTACATCCTCCACTTTATGCTTTCTTCTACAGCTCAGTTTGGGTTGTATTAAATCTTGCTTCTGCAACTTCTCTGGCAAGGTCTTGTCAAATAGATCAGCTAAAATATGTTCTTCTAGAGCTTGACCTTTTAAATTTCCCTCTCCACTCCCTCAACCTAAATTAATCTTTGCTAGAATATGTATGAGCCTTAACTTCCAGATGCACCTATCCTCCAGAGAAGGGTAAATATTTTTAACGTGTTAAATATCATGGGTGTAGTTATGGGAAATTTTTCTGCCTAGGCACATTTTGGGATTGATCTGTAAGATATTTTAACATTCCCCTAAAATGAGTCCTTTCTTAGCTTCCTCCCTTTTATGGGACAAGGAAAGAGGACACTAAAAGTATATTGAGCACTCTGTCTGTTTTCTGATGCCCTTGGCGGATGAAGAGGAAAGTACACAGTAATGAAAAGGTGAAACTGCATAGGGCTGAAACTTAAAAATCTGAACAAGACTATTACAAACTGTTCAGTTTTCTGCTTGTTTATGCTTTTCCCCAAAAGTACCACTGCCACCCACTTGTCCCTGTGGAGTGTATTGTAGACTGCCTAGTTATTACACTGGACTTGAACCACATTTTCCTCCCTGGTAGAGACTATCCATCTAACATAATCTCCTCTGTTAATTTATTCCTGTAGCAGAAAAAGATACCACAAACCCACCTCTAGGGATTATATGCATACCCTTCTTAAGGTTTAGAATAATAGGGAGGAAGTATCACTAGCACCTGCAATTTGCAATGTTTGACACTGCAATGTTTGGCACTGCTTTATTATACATACTTGTTGTTTTTGGAAAAGAAGTCTACGTGCACAAGGAAGAAAGGGGGAGGGACCAACCTCTTATTTCCTAAAGGAACACATAACTGTGCTTCAGAAGCATTTCCAGTGCTGACAACAATGAAACGGCCTCTTTTTTTGGTCTTCTTGTCTCAAGAGTTAGATGTTTGGCTTCAATTTTATTTTTAAGACCTGCACTAATTTACCTGGTTTCATAGGAAGAAAAAAGAATTTTTTTAACTTTTATTTTTATGGGTTTGTGTTAATTTTTTTGTTGTTTGTTTATATTGAATAATTTGCTACATTTGTAAAATGTAAGAGGTATATATAATATATGTATATTTCTAACGTAAAAAATGAAACTTTTCTTTTCAAAAATTTTTCTTAGAGGAGAGAAAAATATTTTTTCAGGAAAATTTTAAAAAAGCACCAGTGAAAGCTCCTTTTCCCCTTGCTTCCCTCCTTCCTGACCCTTTTTGAAGAGTGAATCAACAACATGTGATCTAAAGTGGATGGATGAACACAAAGAGGACATAATTATGTATGTTTTTTAATGCAGAGGTCCATGCTGTTCTTTTTGTCTCTTTGGTTTTCTTGTTTTTGTTTTGTTTTTTACAGGCAGAGGGCCATTGAGTAGGGATTCAGAGGGGGTGGGGTTCTTTTTCCTTTTTTTCTCTAGCAGAGGAGGAATACAATCAGCGTTTTGTATTCAGAATGTTGTGCAATATTTTGGAACAGGACATTGGCATGTCTAAAGATTTAGTTAACAACAAAGGTTGATCAAATCTGTACAGTTTCTATTGTTCCAGATTTTTTTAAGTTTGTATTAAAAGCATGATACATAATAGCTTCTTGTCCTGTTGTTTGTACAAGCACATCAAGAATGCTTAAGGATGAAGAACAAGACTTTTTCTTTTTGGATTAGAAAATAGACAGGATGCCACATAGTGCTGTGGTAATATATAAAGAATTGTGGAAAGCCTGGGAGAAAAACTTGGCTCTTTGTCTGAGATGTTTCCCAGAATAAATGAGGTCTAGTTTTAATATCCCCAAGTTGGGCTTGTTTCTGTTAATTAAGCTAAAATCAATAGACCTGAAGTAAATCTATAACAATTCAAACTTTTGCAATAGCATAGTTTAAAGAACACAAAACATTGCTTACATAACATATTTGCCTCAATTTTTTTTAACAGCTACTTTTTGTTTATATGCAATTATGTTCCACCGAGTTCATTAGAGTGGAAATTCACATTTTGTATGTTTTCATGTGAGACAGTGATCTTTATTATAAAGAGTTGATTATGTTCTTGAAAGCTTTGCTCTTTGGGCTAGATTTTCTTTTCTTTTTTAGATTTCTCCACATAAAATTGTGATATTTTTACTTGCCACATTAAAACTATCCTGCTAAGAAAATACAATGAAAACCTGAACTCTGTCTATGCCAGGATGTATAACTTTCCCCCCCAATGAAGGACCACTAGGAGATGAATAGCGGGCAATGGTTAGAGCTCAAAATACATGGGCATGTCTTTCTTGGCTTTGACAAATACTTTTTTTCTTATTGACAATCTTCTCCCATGCAGCGGGTTACTGAACAGGATAGGTTCAGTACTTGCTGGTTACATAACAGCTTACTGTGCTTACTGAATAGAGTAGGTCGTCTTATTAATGAGTTTGTGTCTTGACAGAAAAAGTTTATGAAATTGGGCACCGGCCACAGGCTACTGTATTGTTTAGAATCTAGATAATATTTTGATTCTAGATAGGGGTTTTGTAGTCTCCAATGTTCAGAAATGGCTTTAAATTTACCACCTTTATTTCTTAGAATTTGGAAGCATGACAGTTCCTAAGAGCAGACACTTGATGATCTAAGTGCAGAGATAAAACAAATGTGAAGCAGAAATAGAATTTTTATATCAATAAAGAAAAAAGGTTACTTTATTTTATTTATTTATTTATTTAGATTTATATACTGCCCTTCCCCCGAAGGACTCAGGGCGGTGTACAGATAACATAAAAATTTAACATTGAACTTTAGCAATATTTACAAAATATGGGATATGGGGGGAAGGGA
>JANHFO010006859.1:224647-236244 GCA_032468095.1 Pareas carinatus | reverse complement strand
ATTCGGAGCCTCCTGGCTGGCTGCAAACGCACAAATTTGGAGCCTCCCGGCTGGCTGCAAACAAGCAGATTCGGGGCGCTGCAGTTTTCAGCCCACCCCATTTCTCTGCACCTCGCTCAATCAGGTAAGGAGCCGCCTGGGGGGGAGGTGTTATTTGGGGATGGGGGTGAGTGATCTACCGTGTTTCCTGGAAAATAAGGCATTCCCTTATTTTCGGGGAATGCCTTATATTCCTCCAAAAGGCAAAAATGTAGATAGGTCTTATTTTCGGGGGATGTCTTATTTTCGGGGAAACATGAAAATAAGCAGATAAAAGACAAATCTAAACATTTTTAAAATGCATTTTTATGTGTACCTCTTTCAATTTTAGTCAATTTAACCTTGATGAGCTTAAGTTATGAGCAAGCATGCAGAAGAGTAGCTTGTTTATATTCTGAATTTTGAATCAATACATTACTAGTGCAATAGGAGACCATTCATCTACCCTACCCTAATAAGATACATAGGCAAGTGGACCCATGAGGGAGGTAGATAAGACAATTGATGCCTGTTGAAGATGTAGAAGAAAGATGAACTATGTGTGCCAGAAATAACAGACGCCTAATATTTCATTCCAAGGGAATGTTTAGAAATTTAGGATAAAATCAGTATTTCTATATAACAACTGTTGATAATAACAACTATTAAAAATCATAAGCAATCCTTTAGTTTTAAATCTAAAACTTAACAAAATTTATAAAATCTATTTTTTCTTATTATGTGTTCTGTATATCAGATCTCCCTGATTTTTTAAAAGCACAATTATTTAGCATAATCCAGTATATTCATATCTGAAAATAAGGGGTGCAGTGTATTATGCAGTTTATTCTTTAGTAAATATAGTGCTTAATTAGAGAATAACTTAGAATAACTGAACTTCTAATATAAGATTTTCTAAAATATAACATTACCACAGAACTCTTTGGGGAAAGACCTGTACAAAAGACTTTTTAGCTATTTATGGCTGTTGATCTGTCTTCCCTTCCCTTTTATTTTAAGCTAATATATCTCATACATTCTATTCAAAATAGTTAAGAATCTAACTTCTGTTCCTCCTATTTGAACCTGATATGTTCATCAGAATAGCACTGTAGATGCTACTCCGCAGCTATATGGTGTACAGATTATAAAAATGTATTGATTTTTGGAGTGGGGAAATAACAATTACAAATGATGGATAGGTTCATATCATACAGAAGAATGGAGTTTCTCAATATTCTGGCTCCAAGTACTTTAGAATTTTGTCGGTCAATACCGTTATTTTACTTGTGCCTGGAAACAATCTAAAATTTAATAAAATGGTGTGATTGACAAAAGCTGCTTCTGACAAAATTCTAGTCACCACACTTGTACAGTGAAGTTTCCAAACACTTTTGAAGAACAGATCCATTTACAATATAATTAATGACAATCAATTGATTAATCATATGGTGAATGATGTATTGAAATAGTCAGATCTTATCCTTACAAAAGCATTTATCTGAACAGTCAAGAAGCCTTTGGAAAGGCTTGTTTCTTGCCCTTTTTAAGGGTGTTGTTTTTGTTGTTCAGTCACTAAGTTGTGTCCAACTCTTTGCGACCCATGGACCATAGACCATCAGATCCCTCATAGCCTCCTGCAATATGCCTTCATGGCTGTTGCATTGGTGACATCATCCAGCCATCTGATTCTCTGCCGTCCCCTTCTCCTTTGGCCTCCCATCTTTCCCAGCATCACAGCCTTTTCTAATGAGTCCTCTCTTTATTAGGTGGCCAAAATATCTGAGTCTCGGCTTCATCATTTGTCCTTCTAATAAACAAGATAGGTTTCTTCCAGGACTGATTGATTTGATCACCTTGCAGTCCAAGGGACTCTCAAGAGTCTTCTCCAGTATCGCAACTCAAAGGCATCAATTCTTCGATGTTCAACTCTCAAAGCCATACATTACAACTGAGAAAACCATGGCGTTTACTATACAGATCTTTGTTGACAAAGTGATGTCTTTGCTTTTTGATATGCAATCCTCCCTTCCCTTTTGCTTTCCTTCTTTGCTTTCTCATCGGACAGCCACTTAGCATTTCTGCTTTTAGTTTCCTTTGGGATAGTTTTAGCTGCTGCCTCCTGCATGATGTTGTGAGCCTTTGTCCAGAGCTCTTCAGGCACTCTATCTACCAGACCCAGTCCCTGAAATCTATTGTTGCCTCCACTGTATATTCGTAGGGGATGTGACTTAGGTCATAGTTGAGTGGCTTAGTGGTTTTTCCTACTTTCATCAATTTGAGCCTGAGTTTTGCAAGAAGAAGCTCGTGATCTGAGCCACAGTCAGCTCCAGATCTTGTTTTTACTGACTGCTTAGAGCTTCTCCATCTTTGGCTGCAGAGTAAACTGGTTTTGGTATTGACAGGTGATTGTCAGGGGATGTCCATATGATCTTGTGCTTAAAGTGGAGCATTTTATAAAGTCCCTGCAAAATAGCATGGCTGGGAGCTAAGTAGCAAACTGGGAGCATACTTGCTCAGTCTTGACTCTTTGCTTCACTGTTAGAATAAAACACCATGGAATGTCTTCCACCCTTCTCATTTGATAGTCTCCAAAACAGTGGGGTCTCCCACTGCTAGCAGCTCAACATATGTAAAACAGTATGGCTTCACATGACTCTAGGAGGAATGTTTTACCTGGGATTTCAACTAAATAGACTCCAGTTGTTCTTAGACATGGCACAATCGTTGCTATTTGTCCTGTTCATGTTGGGAGCCCAATACTTGAGGGTTTTCTCCCATAAACAACAGATCTGTAATAGTTATGGAAAGTACTAAGCAATAAACCATGATCTATGAAACTCAATGAGTCTGATAGCACCTTCTCAGATCAACACATTTTATTAAAATCATACACATTTTGAGCTACAACTACAATTCATGTAACCTTATTCCTTTTAATAAAATGTGTTGGGCTGCTGTACGCTAGCAGGGCTTTCCACTCAAACTTGCATAATCCTTACCACAAAACAAAGTGAAACATTAACTTATTGTACTTACTAGTCTTGCATAACATACTAAACAAGAGATAATAAATGTTTAGCCTAACATGCTGTGCAAGCCCAGTCAGTAAGGTATGTGAGACCGATGAACATAGTATTAAAGAATTGTTTGTCTGAACTTTCTGAATTAGGCACTCATCTTGAGGAAACTGAGCTCAACTCTTAGTCCTTCTGCCTACAAATTCACATCTGATTATTCAAGTTTTTATTTCTGAATTCTACTTTAGCTAGAAGAATATTAAGCTGTTGGGAACTGGTAACCCTTACCAATCTACTGAAAATCACTTGAGAGTCATACCAGAAGATCACCATCTGCTGCTTTCTAAAGTAGCATATGGAACATATCTGAAATTAGAAATAGCTTCCAAGAGGTATATCGCTTAATCTTTGTGGATGGACTTTGCCGCCAAATTGGATACAGAGTAGAATGATATGAGGGTGTTAAGCAACAGGGCAGCAGGTTTAAATATTTATTTGCTTTTTTTTGCTGTCTCACATAGGTGGCTAGCCTGCATCAATCACTTAAATTAGTTGTTCTGTTCCTACTATTTCATTCATCAGTATTTTAAAAAATGCAGGTACATTAGGGGGTTCACTCATGAAAACAAATGAGACAGCTGTGAGCCAAAAGTGAGGCTAAAATCATTGTGTGGCGCTTTTGTGTACTCTTTTTTTCAGCTGTGTTCCAACAATAAATGGATCACGCTCATTTTTACCCTTCATCAGCAGTCTTGCAGGAATACTATTCTCTCTCCAAATCATTAAAAGGCATACCTCAAGAATTCAGTGCTTAAAATATCTTTTAGTTGTTCTTTCCACACTATAATAATATAAGAATGTGATATCTGTATAATACAGTTCTTACCGAATAAAACCAGAGCACAAATTAAGGCAAATATACGTGTCCCAGGATAATGTTGCAGGATCCAATCTTGGTCGGTCACTGGGACCCTCAGAGGTTTTGTCTTCTGAGCTCCCAGACTTGTGCTGGAGCCCCTCCTCGGGGAACCTCTCTGCTAGACGGGCTCCGGGACATGTCCAAAAGCTCAAGAGACAAAACATCTGAGGGTTCCAGTAACCGACCCAGATTGGATCCTGCAAAACCAGAGCAATTTATAAGGCAGATACAATTAATTATAGTCTAGAAATACTAAATGTATTAATACTAAAAGTACTGATTTTTATCTGCAGAGGTCACTGACTTTAAAAGGATCAGAGTAGTTGGAAAATAGACCATTGTATTCTTCGGCTAAAATAATTTTTTCTACACTTTTTCAGAGTTATCGATGAAGAGAAACTGAACACACATGGAAACTTTGCATCTAATTACACTATTGATCTAACACAGTTAAAATGGGTTTTGTTTTGATCCTTTTATTTTTGAAGATAGGAGTGTGGCATCACCGATTTTGGCTCAATGCGCAGTTTGGTTTTTTTTGCAAGTATGTATATGATTGTTTTGGAAATACCATTTCATGATCATTTCAGCAGATAGCTTGTGTTAAACTCAGTCATTATTATAGTTTTGAAGCAGAAGGCCTTAAATCACTGAAGATGAAAATATTGGATAATTTGCATTATGTTAAATATACATATTGTCAATAGGAGCAGTCCTTAATAAGCAAAACCACTGATCTCCTCTTAACTATTCAGCAGTGTATTTCAATGGGGATAGATTGATGCAGCTCAGTACAATAAATAACAGAATGTTATCTGCATCATGGATTGTCCAAATCTATGTTTTCCTGTAAATCCCTATGGTGCTGCCATCTGTGACCTACACTTTTTCATAATAAACGATTGTCCAAAATGTTGTGCTTATCCAAACAATATAAATTCTATAAAATTTGAATATATCTTAGTAGTGTTTCAACATATGTATATTCAAACTTACACATATAGACATATAAATCCTTAGTTATGTGCATATTGAAATGAAAGGAAGGAAAAGAATACCTCTTTGTTGTTGCAGTAGAGAATGTTTTTCTAAGTATGTTTTCAGCCTTAAACATTTGACTTAGTTGTCTGTTCAAATATCTAAGTTAATCTTACTAAATGCAAATTGTGAATTGTGCTTAAATCATTTTTTATGGGATGGATATCATGTTACTGCTGGATTTTATTTGATATTTAGCCAACTGTCAAAGAATAGTTTTAGGCCTAATGACCTTTATATTTGTTTATATCATCACGAATATATGTCATGCAGGAAGGAAATTGTGCAAATAGTGCAGATAAAATAATTAAGGAGGTACTATACACAAAACAAGTATTCGGATACACAGGCTTTAGTTAAAATGCTTGGAAAAGTGCAAAGTCATTTATTCTTCAAGTTACGCTTATTTTGTACTTCTTACCTGTAATCTAGAGGACAATAGTAGATTCGTGTCTCCTTCTCCATAAGATGTTCCCTTCACTCGTCAGCCAACTGCAGAGGCTTTTTTTAATGAGAAAAATAGGTGGTGACTGGACAGTGGGGCCTTTTCAGGTCTTGATTGGGTTTACATACAAGTTAGAATCTAGCCATTGTAATTTATTATTTTGATTTTTAACTTGCATATCAAACATACTGTAGCATAGTTAACAAATGAAAGATGACTTGAAATGCCAGGGAAGCTTTGGAATATCTTGTGGTTACCCATCTAAGTATTAACCAGATTCAAAATGACAGAATAGCCAAGTTGGAATCTTGAATATCTTCTAGTCCAGGGGTTGCCAACTGGTGGTCTGTGAGAAAATTTTGGTGGTCCGCAGGAGCTCAAGCTCATACACTCTATTAAGTAGCAGTGGGCAAAGAGTGGCCTGTCAGAGCACTGGAACAGCTTGGCCCGCTAGAGCAGCATGGCGCAGTGGCAGGCAAGTGCGGCCCATCAGAGTGCAGCCCGCCGGAACACAACAGTGGGCGAGAGCAGCCCGCAGGAGCAGTGTGGTCCACCAGTGAAACACAGCGTTTCAGAGCGCCGCCCACTGGAGCATAGTAAGTGAGAGCTGCCCACCGGACATACGTTCACAATTGAACTCAGAATTTATGTTGGTAAGTGAGACATTTGTTATAAGCATTTTAATTTTCTTATATTAAAATGTGTGCCTTTTATATTAATAAAATGGAAGTTCTCTGATTGTTACAAATGTATTTATCTTTTTTTAAAATTCATATTAGTGATCTGCGGGATTTAAAATTATGAATTTAGTGATCCCTGAGGTCTAAAAGGTTGGCGACCACTGTCCTAGTACAATCCCTTGTTCAATCAGTAGATCCTATTCCATTTCAAACAAATGGCTGTCCCATGTCTTCTTGAAAACTTCCAGTGATGGAGCACCCACAACTTCTGACAGCAAGCCATTCTACTGATTGATTGTTTTGTCTAGGCTGGATTTCTCCTTGATTAGTTTCCATCCATTGCTTTTTGTCTTGCCTTCAAATGGTTTGGAGAATAGGTCGATCTCCTCTCCTTTGCAGCAGCCCCTTATATATTGGAAGACCGCTATCATGTCACCCTTAGATCTTCTTTTCATTAGACTAGATATACCCAGTTCCTGCAACGGTTTTTCATGTTTTAAATCTCCAGTCCCCTAATCATTTGTGTTGTTCTTTTCTGCACTCTTCCCAGAGTTTCAACATATTTTTTATATTATGGCAATTAAAACTAGATGCGATATTCCAAGTGTGGTTTTACCAAGGCATTTATAAAACCATACAAACATTTCACATGATCTTGACTCTATCCCTTTGTTGCAGCCCAGGACTATGGTTTTTTGGATTTTTTGGCAGCTCAGCACATTGCTAGCTGAAATTTAAGTGATTGTCCAGCAGAACTCACAGATCCTCTCACAGTCACTGCTTTTGAGCCAGGTACTGCCTATTCTATATCTGTGCATTTGGGGTTTTTTTGGGAGGGGGGGGGGCAAGTGTAAAACTGTACTTTTCCCACCATTAAATTTCATTTTGTTGGATAGGGCCCAATGTACATCTTGAGCCTATCTCCTAGAGTGATGGCTACTCTCTCTTAGCTTGGTGTTGTCTGCAATTTTGATGAGTTCCCCCTCTATCCCCTCATAAATCATTTATAAAGATGTTAAAGGGTTTTGGGTCTGAGCAGAACCTTGAGGTAATCCACTGCATATTTCCCTCCATGTAGATGCAGTTCCATTAAGGACTGCATGTTATATGTGATGGTTTAGCTAGTCATGAATCCATCTGGTGGTGATGCTGTCTAAACCATATTTTTCTTAGTACAACAGTCAACTTACAAGGGTTGTGGGTTCTCTATTCCTGACCATTTTAAAGAAAAGACTGAGCAGCCACCTGTCATGGATGATTTAAAAATGTTCCTGCATACTTCAAAGGGAAGAGCTAGATAATCCTTGTTAGTTCCAACTTAATGATATTATGATTTAACAACTATCAACACCACCACAAAATTAGAATTGTGAAAGGGCATTTGCTGATACGCTAACACTTCAAAGGATAGAATTGGTAACTAAGATAAACAATGGCAATGTGATCTTAGAGGCATTTTGCTTTTCCGCAAATTGTGTAATTTTGAGTGAAGGATCGTAGGTGCACAGAAACAGTTTCTAGTGCCATCCTTCTTTGTTTCAACAAATTCACCAGAGTTTCTGGTAATAGAAAGAACACACAACTTCAAAATCCAGAAAATATTTGTCTGTATATGTGCATATCCTGATCTGAAAGCCAGGAGACTTCTCCCTCAGAGTTTGTTTTAAGTCCTGTACCACAGTCTTGGAACATAAGCAGAGTGCCATTCCCCTCTTGCTGACTTCCATGCCCTCGTAATTGAGGGGTAAGACTTTGGAATTGTAGGACATAATTTTATAAATTAATAATTTAGCATGAAGCTACATAATGTGCTTTGTTATACCCTGGAGTACCTTTACTGTGCGATACTATATTGGTACCAGGGACAGCTTACAGAGGAAAGTGTGTCGTTCAGAGAAGATATGTAGAGGAAAAGTTGAGGGAATAGGGTAAAATGAGGAACAGTCCAAAGGCAATTGATACAAATGAGCAGGGTCCACTGGTAAGACAGTTGCTTGCCCCATTAAAAAAGAGAAAATTCTGCAAGCGCAAGTGAGCAAACAGCTACTTTCTGCAGCTTCTATTCTATTTGGAACAGAGCTATAAATAGAGTCCTCTATTTTAGCCCACTTGACGTCACACTTCAACTGCTTAACTCTCTGCTAGTTTCCAGAATCTGCAGCAGGCAGAGTCCTGAGCTGCATGTAGGAACAGAAGGAATAGTCTTCATCTTTTCTCTCAACAGCTGTTTTTTCATTGTCTTTCTTTGAAACATACTGCTGTTTCAATTCTAAATGGAATGACTCCATAAAGAGGCTACTGATATTTATAAACAATCTAGTAATTTTAGCAAGAAGGAAGAGTCTGAAGATTAACAAAGCCTGGATTTCAGCTTTATCTCACACCAGAATAAAACAATTCTTAACAAAACATCACGTAGAATCTTCAGCAGTTGCCAGCCACAGTTTCTGGCAAAATGTCAAGATACGAGATAAAGAGAATGCGGCCTATTAGCCCAGAAGCTCATCACGTCATACTGTACTGGATTGATGTTGACTGTGAAAGCCCTCACTAATATAATCTAAAGTATTTTCCTGTCAAATAAACACATATAGGGAACACAAGGTAGATCCAAAAGTATGCGTTCTGAATGCAAACTAGTATGAAACTGCAATTATTCACAAACTGATTTGCAGTTTCTGCATTCAGAAATGCAGATTCAGAAGCTTCCTGACCTAAGATATCAGATGGGAGTAGTAAAATAAATAGTTTGAGAAGTCTTCAATTATTTATGGATTAAGAGCATCCAAAGATCTCTTGCAATTATGTCAGTGGGGAGAGGAGTCTGACATTGTAATGAGGCGAAGCTGAGGTTAATTTTTGTTTTCAGATTGTAGTCTGATACAATTTCATGGGCATGAAGGGGAAGGAATTTTTGCCTTAGTAAAATTGACTGATGGAAACAGAATTTTATATTTTTTTCTTGCAATGGATAGCATAGTTCTATGTTCAGCATATTATTAATCTTTCTTATGTTCCAACCTATCCATCAGACAATTTATGTGTGTTACATGTTCGTATACATTGCAATCTATATGCTTTGTTAATATAAACAAAAAAATGGTTTAGCTCTTCCATTCCCTTTAGCTTTGCAAAGCAGCAAAACCAAATCAGTAAATTCAGTTTCATACCTTGGACCGTGGATTGGGGTAAGAACTTTGACTAGTCAATAACCCCCGTCAAAAACAGAACCAGAGAACTGTGTGTAAGATCAAGAGGTAACAGAGTCCCCACGATTGAGTGAGTGGCGATCTTTTAAATTGGAGCAAAAAGAAAGGAGCAAGAAGTTACTGTTTGACAGAACTTTGACAGGAGAGACTGAGTTTAGAAAGGAAAAACAGGACACAAATGCTTTAAACTCAGCTAGTTCAAAGGAGGTGAGAAGAAGATCCTTAACCACAACCAAACTCCATAATAATTTGAAATAAACTACAAAAAAATACAAATAGGACATAAAGAGATTAAGAAACAAATTGACTATTTAATTTACTTAAATTAAGAAGGAAAGTGGGGACATCTAGTGACCAAAAAGAGACAATGCATGCTTTAGCTTGAAACTGATGCAATAAAGAAGTGGTTTGAAGAGTTAAAACACACTATAACAAGCAGTAGTGTTGATTGAGGAAACTAGGAGTAATGATCCGGAGTGGCAAGAAAGATACGGCATTAACTATCACAGTAACAACTCAAGGATCTCCACAAATAAGTCAACTACAAATTAAGGGGGGGAAACCTGAAAAAACAGAAATTACTAATAATCAGATATTTGAAGCACTGCAACATTATGGGTCAAAAATAGAAGGGATAAATGATAAATTAGATACAGCCAATCAAAAAATAGAAAGTGTAAATGAACAGCTAGCAGATATAAAAATACAAAATGAAACACACCAACATCAGATCTTAAAAAATGAACAAAAGATTCAGTCACTTGAAAAGAGAGTAGATGACAATGAGAAGAGGATAGAGGAAGTGCAAGAAGAAAATTCCAAATTAGAACAAAACAACAAAGAATTAGAAAGAGCTGTCGGTACACTCGAGATGCAGAGGGCCAACCACTTTTTAAGATTCCAAAACCTAAAAGAAACACCCAAGGAAGATATTGAGGAAAAAATGACAAATATCTTGGTCAAAGCCTTGGAGGTAGAGCCAATAATAGTAAGAAATGAAGTGGATAAAATTTATAGATTAAGCACCAGTTTTGCAAAAAAAAACAAAAAACAAGCTAGATAGGGAAGTCCATGTCAGATTTGTCAAAAGATCTGTACGTGATGTGGTGCTAAATATATCAAGAGAACATCCACTAGTGGAGGAGGGAAAAAAGATAGAAGTGCTCATGCAAGTGCCAAGGCAGATCCATGAAATTAGGAGACAATATCATTTTTTAACTTCAAAACGAAATAAAAAGGGAATCAGATATAGATGGTTAGTACGTAAGGGCATTCCCTTCATTTGGAATAATACAAGTTTCTATCTAAACTCAATTTGGAAGAGAAATACTTGGACAGAAGTATGCAATATTATTGGGGGAAGATAAGCATGAGGAAGAATTTATGGTAGAAAAGCAGAGAGAGGTAGAGAGCCACGGAAGAACAGAGAAAAAAGAAAGGGGGAGGAAACCTAGAGAATTAGAAAGAGAGAACGGAGGAAGAGGAAGGCCCAAAGACAAGAGCGGCAACCGTCAAATTTGGGAAGAATAATGGATAAGGCCAGGGAGATCCTCTCAATGAACATCAACTAACTAAACCAGCCAACCAAAAGGGAAAAAACAATTTAACAAGTTACAAAAAACAAATTATGATATGATCTGCTTACAGGAGACACACATTGCCAAACATCACCATAAACTACTAGCAGCCTAAACTTAGGGACATTACATTACCCTTTAAACTAGAACAGTAAAAAAAGAGGAATCGCAGTTTACATAAAAAACAATATTCGATCTAGTTAGGTCTATAATGATGAGGAAAGACGGATCCTGATGGTCGACATAAACGTTTTGCAAAAGCAAATACTTCTAGTGGTAATCTACGCCCCAAATATAAATCAAGAAAATTTATACAAAAAGTTACACAACAAATTGGCGGAGCTACAATTTCAACATATGTATAATTGGAGATTATAACACAATTATTAGTGAACAATTGGATTAAAAAAACTCACATACGAAGAAAAACGGGAGCAAGAGGCACCAGGATCCTTTAAAAAAATTAATAGACGAATTACAGCTACAAGATATATGGAGAACCAGGAATCCCACTAAAAAACAATATACATACTATTCAAATTATCATAACTCCTGGTCGAGATTGGATATGGCCTGGATAACACCTCAACTAGGATTAACATAGACACAGTGGAGATTCGACTTCCGGTCCTAGAGGCAACAGGACGTGGGAGAGCTAGCTCTGCCTCCCATGCCTGAAACCTGCTCCCTG
>JANHFO010006859.1:172549-194540 GCA_032468095.1 Pareas carinatus | reverse complement strand
TTATATTAAATAGGTGCCTTTTATATTAATAAAATGGAAGTTCTCTGATCATTATTTTACAAATGTATGCGCCTTTTAAAAAAATTCATATTAATGGTCCGCGGGATTTAAAAGTATGTATTTAGTGGTCACTGAGATCCAAAAGGTTGGTGACCACTGAACTCAAAGACCTCTAAGGTGCCTTACAACTGTTTATTTTACTCTACTCTACTCTTTTCTAACTGACATTTTAAAAAAAACATTAACCTGATCACAGCACCTTGCCTAAAACTTTTAACCTTAGAGACATAACATTTTCCTGGCTTGCTTTATCAGATCATTCTTTGGAACAATCCCTAACTGTAAGAGATTGGAAACATCTGGAATTTTAGGAGCAGTTTATTTTACTTGCTGTGACTTAATAGGGCTTCAAGTTGTCTAGTTTGGAGCTCCCTTCATCACCTCACTTCTCCAGAAAAGTCAGTTTAACTCTGTTTACCACAGAACCTAATGGTCTGCCTTTCTATAGAGGTCTGGAAAAATGTTATTTGCTTCTCCAGGCTCTAGTACAGTGATGGCAAACCTATGGCACACGTGCCGCAGCAGGCACATAGAGCCCTCTCTGCTGGCATGCAAACCAAGTCGCCCCAGCATCGCCCTAGAGCTGAGCATGCTCAGAAAGGAGTAGTGGTGCCAGGCAATGACATCACGGGGCCATGTGCATGCTCAGAAAGAGAGTAGTGGTGCCAGGTAATGATGTCATGAGCCGCGACTCATCCAGGCACTCAGTGTCTAAAAGGTTAGCTACCATTGCTCTAGTACTTCCTCTGAGATCGGTTGTCCCTGGAGTTCTTCTGATCGCTCATTCTGACCCTATCCTATCCTCCTTCAGGGAACCATTTTGCCTTACTCTGATCTCTCACAGGTTTCTCGATCTCTCTCTCACACATTTCAAGATGAAGCTTTTTAAGTGGAAACTTCCTTGAGGCTAGGATTCTAAAATGATTTTAACGTTTACTTTCCTCTAGAAAAAGGGAAGAACTTTGGGTCCTTTCACTGTTCTCCATCTTAAGCAAATATGCTTTGGGAGGAAATCTATTTGTCCTTCTGTTCCTGCCTTGGAAGTGTTTGCCTGTCTGGAAAGAAAGACTTGCTAGCCTCATCTAATAAATGGAGGGGCGCCTATTCACTACAACGATTAGGTAACAGTTTGACAGTAACAACGGATGCTATTGGTAAGTGACCCTGAATGCTGTTGCTTCATTCAGATAAGTATCTAATCCTCATGTCAGGTTCTGCTGTTGTCATTTTTCTGTTTGTCTTACCTACACTCTGAATACAATATTGTTACATAAAAGGGAAAAATATTTTAATTATGATGGTTTATAATGGCAAGTATTGAGTAGATTATTTTTGTAAGCACAATATACTTTTTTCAGGACCCTTTTAGTATAAATATTGATAACCATTACAAGTATCTGGGTTTTGACAGGCAAAATTCCAAATACAGAACCCACATTTACTCTTTTAGGTGACAGAAGGATTCCTTACAATATTTGCCCACATGTCCATAGAACCCATGTATCAATTTTGCTCTATTCATACAGCATCAATCAGCCAAACTTGTGTGGGGGTAGAAGCATGGACTATAACTATGGGCACTAAAGAGAAAGTGATACCATAATTTATTTAATCTGCCCATTATTTTGATGGGCTGTTCAAATGGTTTAGGCTGAACTTCTGAAGTACTTCTAGATCTCTCCTTTTAAAAAAAATATTGATTCAAACATTGCAATTTTTCACTGATTCCTCTAATTCCTCAATGCCTTTAAACCATTCTCAAATAAAACAACAGCCAGTAGCTTGTAAATGAACCGTCCTCCATCTCAATTGCTAAAATATACTCACATATCAGAAATACAATGGTAATGCAAGGATAACCCTAATTTATTTGATCAATTAAAATTGTCTACCTATCCTGATTTGGACAATTAACAGTGTATTACTATACTTGACTGAGTCATTGAGCACTCGCACAAAACATCTGCATAGGATGGTGAAATGTGGTATTTCACACATAGGAGTTTATTAATGGCATTAAAAAATTATAATATCACAACAAAGAGACACAGTGCTATGTCTCTTTGTTGTGATGTTATACTTTTTAATGACATTAAAACTTTAATGACATTAATAAACCCTTATGTGTGAATAGTGAAAGTGCACTGTTATCTGTGAAATACCACATTTCACCATCCTATGCAGATGCTTTGTGTGGTTGCATTACATATTACTATGAACTTAAGAAGTTAGAGATGTATGTATTTCTTCTCTCCTTTGCATGTTTTATTCCAAAATTCCATCCATGAACAAACAAATACATATATTTCATTTAGTTGGATAAGAATAAAGCTTATTTTACCTCTCATAAGCAAACCAAAAATATTAAGGAGTATCAAAAGTGGTTTAACTAAGAGAAATACTTCTAGTGTAAGGCATATGACGTGAATGAGTCATTATGTTTTCTAACTATAGCCTTACGGAGAAGAAATTCGAGTGAACGACAAAAATGTCTTTGGTCCTGCTGTGTGTAATTTTTAGATTCTTGTCTGAAAGAGAATAACCAGTTCAGCTGGTAACAAAGGAAATGAAATGGTAATGCTGTTAAGGAAATGTAAAACTAATTCCTCAACAGTTATTGGATGGGGTCAGTGTAAGACTAAGCATTATTATTATTATTTAGACTTATATACTGCTTAACAGTGCTTCACAGCACTCTCTTTTATATATATACCTTCCCTGATGCTCAAAGTTGCAGAATGCATATTGAATTTCTAATTTTGGATGACAGTGTGTAAAATGCCTTTCCCCTCATACTAGATATAGCAGTCTGCATTTCTGTGTATATGTGTATATGCACATGTGCAGGTACTGGTGGGACAGCATGAAATCACACTTCAGAAAAACAATTCCTTGTTTTGTTTTTGTTTTTTTAAAGAGTGGCGTGAGTCCAGAGATGTGATATATGTGGAGAATGATACATGCAGTGCATACAGTGTCCTAATTTCAATACCAATATCAGTGTTTTAAGTAAGATACCCAGTAATAGATGTATGATATATTTGTCTGAGAGCCTTGAGAATCACTGCTAGCTTGGGATACACTTTGTGCCAAACAGATCCACTTTGCTGTTCTATTAAAATGTAAAGCATTCAGGGTCAGCATGTTTTTTAACACATAACTTTTTGTAACTGCTATGTTCTCTATTTCTCTTCTTAGACACACCTTTTGCACATATTTTTCTTAGTTTAGAGAAGTCCAATAGCCTTCTGTGAATAAATGCTAATAACCACACATTCATTCTTTAACACACTTTCTTTTAAAACATAATTTAAACATTAAAAAAGGTGACTGTCACTGTTTGTATGCAAATTTCAGCAGGTTATATTATTTTGAGTTTACTACTGGGGAAAGATAAATGCTAGCCAGATATTTTTTGATGTAGAATTTGTGCCACTGCTAACTGAGAGTAGAATGCCCTTAATAGAATCTGCAGCAAAATTATGTTACTGTCACTATGTGACAAATAATTAGACTATCATTTGAAATGTTACTCTTATTTTGAATTTCAGTTGAATTAATTCTTTGTTTAAATGAGGATAAGGGAATGTAAGACTACATAATTCTTATATTGTTAATATTGTTGGAATATGAGTTTATTTTCACTTTTATTTTTATCTTTTTCTTTCTATTGTGAACTATTTTCTGACAATTGCTGCTAGTATTCCCTCCTAGTAAGGACTAGTAAATGCAGCTTACTAAAAAATAAATGACGTTATTTGAAAAATTGCCCAAACATCTATTTTGTACTAGCTTTCAAGCAAAACTTTGCATAAGATCTTTTTCTATATTGTATCTTTTTATGGCCAGTAGGATTTTCTATCACATATTTTTTTAGTTCACTACACTTCTTATATTATAACCAACGCAGGTAATTTTCTACTAGTGAGTGCACAGGAATTTTTAATATAGCATTAATACTTTTTCTCTGCTGCTTACTATTGTTTAGAGTCAAATCCAGGCCTACTTCCAAAGTGGCAAAATATTGATCTATTTAAGGAGATTGAAAGTGTTTGATTATTGGCAAATAAAAAAAATTAAAGAGACAAAGTCAGAGGTCAAAAGATGGTAGGTTCTCCTAATCTTTTGAGGTACTATTGTGATTGTACAAAGTGTTATTGTCCAAAAACAGCTCTGTATATTTGTCATGTAACTTGAGACAGCTGCTTTACTTTGCCAAGGAGCATGTCTAGTTCTTTTACTGCTCTTGTTCCTCACATTTTACTTATCATCTTCCCTTTTACTTCCCCCTCTTCCTCTTTCTTCACCTCTAATCCCTGCCTAAAATTATGCCCCGTCTCTCTACATATTAACTTGTTATCTAAAATAGAAAAGAGTCTCTTCTGAATTTAATTTACCTTTTATTATTACAATTAGTCCTCAGTTAACAATGGCAATTGGGACCACATTTTTCCATCCTTAAGTGATATAGTAATAAAATGTGATCTCATGTGACCGCATCACTTAGTGACGGTAATCCCCGCAGTCTCTGTTGCCGCTGTTAAGAAAAAATTGTGGGTCATTAAACAAGGACCTCCTCACAACTTCCTGCTGGTTTCCAACAAGTAAAGTCACTGGGGAAACTGGCAGGAAGTCGCAAGTTCCGTGTAGCTCACAGGTGGATAAGTGGCTGGTGTGGCCCAGTGTGAGGGCAGTTGACCTGAGGGTGATTGAGATGACTCTGCCATCCTCAATTGACCTTTGCCATCTTCTTCTTCCAGCTGCACAGCCCTTCACAAAAGTCTCAGCTGCTAATGCATTGCAGACCTAGACATTTTAGCACACTCCACAGTCTCTATCACCCTCCACTCTGCCACCCGATCTGACCATGGCTATATCTTCTTGATTCTGCTGCTACTGAGGCACATGCAGCCTGGCACTTTGTGAAATAGCTGTTGATTGCATGAAGCCTTATCTCTGATGTCTCACAAGGAAAACTTGCCAGGCCTCAAGAAGGCTGCATGAGACCTTGGGAAGAAGGACATGCATAGCTAGCAGCTGTCTCCTGAAGGGACAAGCTGGCCACATCTTCAGCCACAGGAGGAAGAAGGTGAAGGTCAGCTGTGGGTGGCAGAATGCAGGTAGCTAAAAGGACAGAGATGGGGGGAGATAGGTAAGAGGGAATTGATGAAGTCATTAACGCAGCAAGCTGCCAAGTACCCGAATTTTGATCACATGACTTGCAGGGATGCTCACACAGCCATAACTTCAGTGATGGAATGTAAATATCATTTGTTTAGTTTTGTTGTAACTTTGTATGGTCACTAAATCACTGGTCACTAAATGAGGACTTCCGCAGAGAGTCCCTGACTCCCTGACTTCCGCAGAGAGATCGGCTGGCTGAAACCTGCAGGGTTCCGAATTCCCGCTCTTTCAATCGGCTGTAAAGCGCTTTGGGAGCGCTTCCAGTAGATGTGGAGAATTCGGAGCTTTGGAAGCAGCTCAGCCGCTCATGCCTCTCTGCTCTCTTGTATGGAAGTTATTCTGCATGAGGTAAGCAGCGCCCAGGGATAGCAGGGAGGGAGAGCCAGGTGTTTTCGGGGATGGGGGTGGGCGATCTACCGTGTTTCCCAGAAAATAAGACACCCCCCGAAAATAAGACCTAGGGCTCCTTTGGGAGCAAAAATTAATATAAGACAGTGTCTTATTTTAGGGGAAACACTGTAGTTTCATTGAGGGCTACACACTGAATATTGTTGATCATCTATCTGCAAATCCATCTTTTGGTAATATTGTCTATCCCACATTGTTCTATCTTATCAAGAAGTTAGTTGTGGTCTATTTTATTAAATACTATACTGAAGTCTAAGTATAATATATCCACAGCATTTTCTTGATCCACTAACTTATATAAGGTTTGTTTGGCATGACCTTTTTTAACAAACCCATGCTGGCTTCTAGTAATCATCTTGGTCTCTTCTAGGTATTCACAAATTCACTGCTTGATTATCTTTTCCAGATTTTCCTAAGTATTGATGTCCAAAGAACCTTGTCATTAATATCTTAATTTGCATTGAAATATTCTGCCAAAATCCATTTGTCATTAGGCAATTAATGTAGCAGCTCAGTTAGGTCTTTGTTACCACTGATTTGGGATAGCAGTCCATATGTAGGGTGATAAGCATTCATTAATTAAAAAAACCTCTGACTCTTTATCAGCTAGTTAATAGCAATAGCTACTTGGTCACATATTACAAGAATAAAATCAGTTGAGCATAAATTGACAGAAATTAAGATGACATGATAGAACATCTAACAGAGCCTGGGGACGAGGAGGAGGGAGCAAGATTGTTCCAGGAGGAGTCAAACCAATACAGAAAAGATTCCTTAGTCCAGGGGAGGAGGGAAATGTGAGAAAAAGACTTAGAATGATTCTGCCTTAGTTACACTTAATATAAGTTGATCTGGAGATCTACTTTCCCAGAGTTTCAAGTTTTTGTTACATTCCCCTCCTAGTAAGAAAAATCATCCAGAAATCTAAGTGGTTCTTATTTCCTGAATTTGCCAGCCTCAAAGGGCTTGACATTAATATTGAAAACCTCCAAAGTAACAAGACAATTATTTTGCAAATACAATCATTTTGTGAATTATACTTTTAGACAATAGGCTTGGGCATCTTCATAACACCTTGTCAGGTACTCAAAGGGTTTTATTATAACCTCCTTAATAATAGTTTTCTCAATCATTTCTTGTGGGTTTAGTTTACAGCCCCATTATCATCATTATTTTCCTCTGAACCTCTTGCAGTTTCTCTAAAACATTTTTGAAATGTAATGACTGAACCAATTACTAGATATGGGCAATGACCAATGAAACAATGATACATTTATTACTTTCAATTACATGGATACTCGCCTTCTATTAATACAATCTAATACTGTGTTTACCATTTTGGAAGATTCATATTCAGATGGTAATCAATTAACAGCTTCATATGTTTATAAATTAATGATAATTAATGCAGTTAATGTGGTTGAATTCTAGTAGCAGCTACCAAGTGGAGCAGTTTATGCTTGATTATTTTATGGCATGTCATGGTTAATTGGCTTCATCATTTTATGGATATATTATAAACCACCAGAGTAGGTGGTTTATAATTCCATGTAAAATTAGTGATATCTTAAATGCACAAATTAATAAATACTAATACCAAATCAGGTACATATGCTTCATATCTGTGTTTTTTTTGTGGAGCACTTTGCATTTGATTCTACAAAATTTCATTATACAATTTTCAAGTCACTTCTCTAACCCTCAGGTTTATTTAGAACTTTATTTCTATTTTTTAAAGTATAAATTGTGTGTTATCTGCAATTTTAAAAATATGCAAAGTTTTTATTGTAAGAGTAAAAAAGAAAGAGAAGGTGAAAAAGAATACATGGAGGATTCAAAAATAAATTATATAAGTACAAAATGTGAAAAGAACAAGTAAAAACATTTCACCTTTATTCTTAACAGATAACATTGAATTAGAATACTTATAATTCCTTATTAGCTTGGCATTTTAAGAACTATTAGAAATCAAAACTAGGAAAACCAGCCATTTTTACTTTTATAATAAAATTAATAAAAGACATAAGAATTAATATGAATTTTTAATTAATCTGAAGTAACCCATATAATGCAATCAGATATTTAATATTTTAAATTCTGGTAAAAGAAATCTGAAATTTGAAAGTGGTGAAAATCTCTGCAGAATTATAGTCCATAAATAATTTTGAAATTAAGTTAGTATCAGATTTATTTTTTTAGCTATCAATTATTTTTTACATTAATAACATACCGTATTTTCCAAATTTAATCTGCCAGTTCTCTAGTGAAGAAATTGAATGTAAATAATTTGTAGAAATAAAAACTTGTAATACTTAGGAGAAAAACAACTGCCATGAAGACAAAATTTGCTTCATCCTATGGTGAATCATCATCTAGCTTTACTATTCTGCCTCCAGATTTAAAAGAATTATCTGAATTATTCTTAATTATTATATTTCTACCAGGATTTTGACTCATTTTAGCAATCAATTCGGTGTAATATATTAATGGAAAACATGTCAGTTTTTTTCTGAATGGATTTGATATTTATTTTCTATTGATATTCCCAATGTCTCATTTCAATGGTTCTGTTAAATGCCACATTCATTTAATCATGCAGTCTTTGACTAGCTAAATTTCTGAATCACATTTCAAAATACCTTATCACAATATGTACTGCATAACCTAATGCTGCAAATGATCCAATCTACAATCCAGTTCAAACATTTTCTTAACCGTTTAGCTTAAAATTTCATATAGTGAATAGTACTTTTGCATCTTGAAGAATTTTGAGTTTAATCTTCAGTATTTTAACTGAACAAATAAAGTTGTTCATTTGCCTTTGTCATTCATTAAACGTGTTTTCTTCAATTCTTATTGGGGCCATTTGAAATACAGAAATAATACTTGCTAAGTTAATTCATTTTTACTATTGATATTTTTTCTAGCCAAGATGGATTTAGCCTTTTCCATCTTAAAATGTCAGCCGTTATATTTTTCCAGGATGATGATGATGATGGGTGAATAAAAACTTCTGGCTATGTCATGAGTAGTAGTAGTAGTAGTAGTAGTAGTAGTAGTAGTAGTAGTAGTAGCAGCAGGGAGAGAACTCACAAATTGTGGTGAGACACAAGAATAATAACTAACTAACTAAGTTTTGTATTAACTTGTTACTTGTTAGGAAGCCTATTTTTCATTACAGAAGTATCTGTAGCTCTATTTTAAATTTAGGCTTGCTGTCAGAATTATGGCTGAATTCCAAAAGTTGTACCTTGGTATACAATAAACCTATCAATTTAAGCTATTTTTGCCTTTGAATTTTAAAATGGACAATGCTTTGTGGTTGAAAATATAATGTACGGTTAGATAAAACATCTTAAGTAGGCTGCAATCTTACCTTGCGTTTGCACACAAGTTACTCAGAATCAATGCGAACAAGCCTCAGCTTCTCCTTGGCATCTTTCTAAGTCTTTTCCATAATCTTTCTTCAGCCTGGAGGCCTTATGTGTAAAATCTTTGCCCTACCTCTCTTATTTCTTTCACACTTGTGGGTGTGCCACTTCTAAACAGCCTTGTTTCAAAAATGAAGAGAGAGATTGTCTCCACAGAATAAACAAAAGAACTGCCCAGTTGCTCCTATAATGACTAAATACATAATTATTTAATTTACATATAGCAGAGAGAGGGAAAGAAGGACAAAAACAATAGCAAGGGTTGTGGTAAGAAAAGAGTCATAATGAAAGATATTGAGAGACTAAGGGTGTCTTTTGAAGATTAGACTTGTTCTACAGCAGAGTGCCTGTGGTGAAATATTTATCACAACCAGGCTATCCCAGGTTCAAGGAATTTTAATTTTTCACAAACTCTTTTGGAAAATATAGTGTCAGTGTTATACTAGGTAGCTATGGGAATAAAACAGAAAAACAGAAAAAAACTCAGAAAGTTCCTAATTTAAAAACGATTCTTACTGTTATAAGAGTCAAGTAATCTTGTGAATTTCATTTTGAAACAAGTGAAACCATAATCTGTGCTCCTAGATATGTTTAGAATGATGTAGCTTTATGTAGGTCCCACCCAACTCTTAAACTTGGCATCAGAATTAGCAGGCATTGACAGACCTGATCTCTAGTACCTTTTGTTTAAATAAACACATTTCTTCTTGTAAAAAATGTGAGGTAGGACTGATGTCTGTGTCTGAATAGAGATTTAAACTTGAATTTTTATTTCTCATGCATTTAAAACTAAACCTTATCTTTTCTCTCAGTTGAATGATTGTCAATTTCTTCTGAGAGCATTTTGCATGATGTAGAGGTAGTCCTCTACTTGAAACCACAATTGAGCCCAAAACTTCTATTACCAAGTGAAACATTTAAGTGAGTTTTGTCCTATTTTACGACCTTTCTTGCCACAGTTGTTAATTGAATCATTGCAGTTGTTAAGTTAGTAAGAGGGTTGTTAAGTGAATTTGGCTTTCTCATTGACTTTGCTTGCCAGAAGGTCACAAAATGTGATCACATTACCCTGGGACTCTCCAACCCTCAGAAATATGAGCCAGTTGCTAAACATCTGAATTTTGATCATATGAGCACGAGGATATTACAACAGTCATAAATGTGAAAAACAATCTTAAGTCACTTTTTTCAGTGCCACTGTAACTTCAAATGGTCACTAAATGAACTGTTGTAAGTCAAGGACTACCTTGATAGTTATCTTTGAGGAAATAGAAGATAAAGTTAATAAAAAGCAAAATTATTACCAAAGGCACATAAAAAAGGGAAGCCAGTGGTAACATTTTGCAATTAAAAAGAATAGAAAACACACAGCAAGAGACTTCTGAGAGTGTTACCCAGGATGAAAGCTATTATTTTATAAATCTAAAACCCAACTGAAAGAAAAAAGAAATTATAGCTGCTAGAGACTTGGACACATTTATGTCAGCACATTGCCAAATATGATAGTTTATTATTATTTTAAGCATTTGGATCAGGTAACATGGTTGCATGCCAGTTAATCTAGAGATTGAAAACCACAAAGATAAACATTTTCTCACGGAGCTTTTCCACAGTTCCAGGTATGTGCCAGTCGTGACCTCTTCTGAAGTGGAAGGGTTTGCTCATAATCACTTGTGCTTTAGTTAGTTGGACTACTATGGTTACACTGACTACTGCAGTGTGCTGCCCTTGAGATGTATTTGGAAGCTACCTCTAGACCAGTGATGGCTAACCTTTTTGACACAGAGTGTCTGGATGAGTTGCGACGAATGAGTCACGGTTTGTGACATCATTGTCTGGTGCTACTACTCTTTCTGAGCATACACATGGCCTCATGAGATCATCGCCTGGCACTGCTACTCCTTTCTGAGCATGCTCAGCTCTGGGGCGACTTGGCTTTCGTGCCAGCACATAGGGCTCTGTGTGCCCACTGTGGCACGCGTGCCATAGGTTTGCCATCACTGCTCTACACCAGGGTTTCCCAATCTTGACAACTTTAAGGCGGGTGGACCAGCCAGCCATGTTGGCTGCGGAATTCTGGGAGTTGAAGTCCACCTGCCTTAAAGTTGTCAAGATTGGGAAACCCTGCTCTAGACCAAATTATAGCAGCTTTCTCATTGCCCCTATGTAACACTTCTACTTTTGGAGGTGAATTGCTTACTGATTTGCTTTCAGTTTGCTGATCATCACCTTTAAAGCCATGCACAGATCAAAGTTCGGATATATGCAAGACCAGTTTCTCACAAATAGGATGGGTTCTCTTCACATTCTCTGGATATGCCATCTATAGGGGCCATGGAAGCATGCCTTCTTTATTTCAGTCCTCCTCCTTTGGAACAGTGTCTCTCACCACCCCCAAACACAATAATGATCTTCCCCTAGTGGCATTAGTGTAGCTGTTCATACAAGTCCTAGAAGATTAAGTAAAACACTTGTACCTCTACTAGAAAAAAACGGAGAGGATGGATTGCAATTACTCCCTGAGTCTTACACTGTGGTTTGTATGGCTTTGCTTTTTCAGTTGTATTCGATTTTGATCTGAATTACAAAGGGAGAATTGTATGTTGCTCAGAATCAATTGTGGCTGGAGTAACATATAAACCCTGTAAGTCAACCAATGTTTTTCTACGTATAAAGTTTCCCTTGGATCTCTGACCAAGGATAGTTCATGTTCATGATTACTTTTTGCAGCCATCGGGCAACCAAAGACTAAGAAACCTTATGTCATGAGGGAAGAACATGAGGCAGCATGAGACTTCTCAGCAAGGCTTGGCAATGTGGCTACTGACTAAGACTGGATTGTTTATCTCCCACTTCAATACTCTTTTCTGAGTGGGATGAGAGGAATGTGGTTGCATGGTTGTTGCAAGTATCCTTCAGCAATGCATGTGACAAGTAATCAGCAAGCATCACTTCCCATATCTTTATCAGTGTAACCCTGTAATTTCCCTTCTTAAAAGAGGAAGAATTTTTGAAAGCCTTGTACATCTGGAGAGAGAGGTTAATGGAGACGGTGGAGATGGCAACACTGATTGCTTTAATCAAAGAAAAGACGTTGTCTAGCTTTGTTTCCACTTGGAAACCACTTTTAGATTTGAGGATTAGAACTTTTGGTGATTATAAAAGCACTAGGTATTATGGTTAATTTTAGAGGAAAATGTTACTATGTTTCATATTTGCATCTTTACTTAAGGAATTTGGAAATTACTTTGATTTTCCTTTTTTCCCAGCTGAACTCCCAATCTTGTGTTTTCTTAATTTTTTCTGTATCTTCATCTTTTTCTTTTTATTTGTATCTAATCTCTTGTTGAAATTTAATAAAATCTTGTAAACAAAAAAGCCTTGTACTTCTTCCACTGCAGCAGTGGACTAAATGGATTAGAGCCATATCTGATGGTTGAAAGAAACAATGGCTCTTCCTCTCACCTCATTATAACATCACTCAATCCTGTCACTGTTCACCGAATACCATCACTCCATTTATCCTCCTTATCCAGAAAGTTGTTGAGTAGGAATTAAGTTAATCTAAGACCACTTCTTCATCAGACATATAAAATGAAATTGAGAAAGGACATTTTATGTTCTTGGTTAATATTGGAGGGGCTTAAGAAATAAAAATTGGAGTGGAAAGGAGTATGAAAAATTACTTTCCCATCCGTTCCCCCTGCTTACTAACAACTATTACGTATATAAAATCCCTCTCTCTGAAACTCATTTCATCGATCTACTAAAAGAAATAATGAAATGCATTACACTTCAAAAAGCCAGAAGATTCTTGGCTTATCAAGAAGTTCTGCATCAAACTCAAAGGCCAATCTATCCATTCTGCTTTCGTGGACATGAGCAGCATTTTTCAGCTTCTGTTCTCAGAGACTGGTACTCAGCAGCAATGGCATAATTGACTTTCAAATCAGTGTAATCATGGAAAGGACTAATATTCACGTAACTAAAAACATTGTCCAAATACATGTCCAAAAAAAATAGTAGTGATATCACAGGTGTTGCATGGAAGACCAATTGTATGCTGCAAAACAATTAAGGCAAATAAAAGAAGCATCTTTATATCCTAGTTAGGTTACATCTGCTCACGTTTCATATTATTAATACATGTAAGGTTTGTGTCCGCTTTTGTGGTCCCTTAGCAAGGAAACAATCCTCCTTTATCTAGATTTGGGACCAGCATTAGTTGTCTGCAGATGGACTTGTATTTTTCTTGCTGTTCAACACTGTGATACAGTCATGTGAAAAGTCTTTGCTAGTCAGTTATGGGGTCAAATTTGGGCCAGATGAATTCATCACAGATCTAATGTTTGCGAAAAGCAGCATATCTTTGGCAGCCAGTGAAAGAGAAGATCATGAAATCCCACTTTAAATAAAAACTACTTATCCAATGGCTTAATCATCAATACCAACAAGACCAAAATAATCTCAACTGAAGGCTCTTGGGCAACCATATACTTTGTGGGATTTCTGCTTGAACAAATTTGAACTATTTAAATAACTTGTCTAAATTATCCAAGAACACCAATCAGAATCAAAAGCTGCCTCAGCTTTCAGAACACTGATAAGGTGCCTTGCAAAAATAGCAGCGCTAAGTATTACTATCAAAGTGCACATCTATCAGTAACTAACATTCCCAATGCTGTTGTCTGTTGCAGACTATTAGACTTTACTAGAGAACTCTTTAATTATCCTTTCAGAGACAATTCCTTACTGGATCTCTCAATGCCTTCACCAATGACAGAATTTCTAATGTACTGCCTTGACCGGAAAAATTGGAATAAATTCACAGAGGTTTCTACCTTGAAAGTAGCCTATGTTGAACTGTCCAGCAAACATCGGGGCAGAAAATATTTTATGACATTTTGTATGTCATAAACTTTTTATGATAATTTTATATCAATAAAATGCTTTATAAAATTTGCCAAATTTCAATTCCACTGGAATTATGGGTCCTGAATTTTGGACACATTCGATGAGTTTCAGGCTATCCTTGAAGAGCATTTGGAAACTGCAACTGGTGCCGAGTGCAGCAGCGCAAATAGTTCTTGAGGCGCCTAGGATGGCCCATGTTACACCACTGCTCCACACGCTGTACTGGCTGCCTGTTTGCCTCTGGGTGCAATTAAATATGTTTGTTCTCACCTTTAAAGCCACGCAATGCATGGATCCAGGTTACTTGAGGAACCATTTCACCCTCAGGGGACTGGCCCACCCACCCATGCTGCAGAGGGGGAATGGTGTGGCCCCTTCAGTCAGAGGATTTTGACTAGCAGGGTCCTGGGCAAGAGCCTTCTCTGCCATGGTTCATGCCCTTTGGAACATCTTAACCCCTTGAGGTGAGATTGGCTCCCATCTATTAAATATATTTTTAGTGTTTATGTTGTTTGTGCTTTTACATGCCTGTAAGCTGCCCTGAGTCCTTCGGGAGAAGAGCAGGGTACAAATAAAATTATCATCATCATCATCATCATCATCATCATCATCATCTTTCTGACTTTCTGTAATGGCCTGAAGACCTGGCTTTGCTAGCTGGCTTAGGACCTCAATGGAGAGTATTACACTGGAGGTGGTTGATAACTTAATTTAAAATCCCACTCACCCACACACTCAGTGCATCCTCCTTCCTTCCCCATCTTTTAACTCTAGCTTTACTTGGATTGTAATTCTATTTTATGGTTTTATTGCATTTATTATTGTACGCCACCCAGGTTTGCTTCGAAGAGAGATGGGTGGATAACAAGATTATTAAGTAAACAAGTCCATTTGAGGTGCTTTGATTAAAAAATGGCTGCCTTTTGATACATCGTTTCACCTAATTAAGGTTATGGTAACAAGAGCTTTAGTAGTATTGTCATCATCAGTCATTCAGTCATGCCTGACCCTTGGCCATTCGATGGATCAGCACTCTCCACCCCCCTCTTTCTTGTATCTCCTCCTTCAGATCCACCATGGTCATCTTGGTGTCATCCTTATAGTGTCCAGTCAACTAGGACAGCCCCCTCTTCTTTTTCCACTGATCATTCCTAACATGATTGACTTTTTTATTTAATAAATGTATATGCCATCCAACTTTGCTTCAGCATTTGGAAAAAAACACCTCTCAAATTTTTCCAAAGCACTAAAAGTATTGGGAATTTCAATTTATGACAAAATGCAAAGTGAAACAATTAAAAAAGATGTTGCAACCAGTTTCTGCAATTTAGTGATACTGACCATGGTACTTCAAACATTTCGGTATCAACTTTCCTGGAAATCATGCCTGGTGGTTGTGATCTGCTCAAAGAAAAGTTGGCTGAAGCACATGGAAAAAAATCTAGTAACATATAGACTGAACCAGATAGAAGTGAAACAACTGATCTACACAAATTTTCTCAAGGGGCCACATGAGAAACCAGGACTATTGTGGAAGGCTGTCACTGCTGTCTCCCCTACCCCCCCCACACACAAACCGCTGCAGACTGGACAGTCAAAGGACTAGATATGGCCTGCAGGCCATAAAATGCCCCAATCTTAGTTACGTTGTTGGTCATTATCCAATGTGAATTATGTTCAATAATAAGAGACTGAGGGCAATGTTAACATTTTTACTTCACGGGTAACATCAGTATACAAAGCACAGGGTGAAGGTTTAAAGTGCACACTTTTATTTTCTATTACAAAGGCTAAAAGAAACAAATTTATTAAGAACAAGAATGTTATTAGGACATCTACAGTATTTGTTTGATTACTGGACTTTGTGAAAGTTACTATTAATTACTCTTAATAGTAAAGTGTGGTATTCTTAAAATGTATTAATCGATATTTTGAAGGACTCTTGAACTTATTCCAAACCCAACTAGGAATAGAGCATCTCCCTTCATTTCACTTTATTCTCTCATCACATTTCTAAGGGACAATCTGGTAGAAAGTTAGTTTACCAGCATCCCATTCAAAATTACCTTGCTCCATTTTCAGGTCTAGGAAAGGAGCCTATTAGCTTTTCCCCCTCTGTGACATCTTATATGGTATCACTTTTATATAAAGAATAATAGGGCATTCCAAGATTTCAGAAGCACATATTGTATTTATTAATAAATACAAGCAATTACATCATTTCATCATTCTCAGATGTTTTCTCAAAATCCCTCTCTTGCCAACCTATTAAATTTTAGTGAATTATATCCTCTTTTGTTGTTTTAATTCAGCTGTTTGGAACATTGAACTTAAATGTTGCAGGATACAGCAAGACGTAATATAGCAGAAGCTGGTGAGTATAACCTCTGGGTTGACAAAGGAAAACAAGATGGTCATAAGAGAGTCCCTATTCCTGTCTGGCATGCCCCTTCCTCAAAACAATAAATAGATTTTACTTCCTCACTAGCTGAATATTTATTTCTACAAATAAGATTTAGAGGCTTTTACAAAATGACAAATTCATGACTGATGGGGATAATAATCAATGCTTTATTAAATTTCCAGAGAAATACTCATCTCCTCCCCACATCTTTTTTCTTTCAATGAGAGATGCTATATTCCCAGGTTTGAGTCCTTTTCCTTAACTCTCAATAAAGATTCCTCAATACCACAGACATATATAATATTATATAGAGCGATATATTTAATACCTGTGTATATATGTCTTATGAAAGGAGTACATATATACACACTAGAACAAATCCGATAACAAAATACTGCAACACCACATACCAGATTATCATATCAGGAAATAAAATGAAAATTTCCACTGCAATGCCCAGAACATGTGCACCTACCGTGCTCTAACATCATAACCCACAAGCCTTTTCCCCTTCTAGCACAGCTGTACTGAAAAGGGTAGGAAAAGGCTACAACTAATTTGAATTACTTTTTTTTAAAGAAAACGTTTTATTTAGCTCTATAATCTAAATAAATGCACATATCTTGGGTTGACACAGCATATGGTTATAATTATATTTCTAGATGCAGCAGATAGTTTAGAATGTTAAGCATCCATCTATTATTTACCTCAATTTTTCTTAAGAGAAATAGGACCAAAAATTTAACACATAATGGTGTATTGTGTAACTTACTCAACACATCTATGCATGGGAAGGGGGTTGCATCTGGCTCATTTAATTGCAACTGGGGTCCTGTGATTTCATTTAATCCAGAATCAGTAATTAAGACTACAGTATTTAATTAGTGAGGCAAGAGACAAAAATTCACTCCTTTTATAAAAATAAACTTCTAGAATAATGGAAAGCATATAACAGAATCTGAAAAGTCTTGTTACAAGTTCTATAACAATCAAACTGGGAAGGACTGGTTCAAACAATTTTCAACCCAGATATGTATGGGTTCCACAACAGGATGATGTAACTGTAACTACTTTTAAAAGATTCTCCGCCTCATATACAAATTTCCCTGCTCAGGCACCCTCTAGATTGATAAACAATTCCTTTCAATGTAGGCCAGCACAGTCAATTACTATGTTCAGTGTCCACGATAGGGAGTAGCAATTTAACACATTTGGAGGGCATCAGGTGCATGGTGCTAAAGGATTCTTTTTCAAAACTTAAAAAAAAGTATTCAAACCTTTTTCTTAGGAAAAATTGATCTTTGCACTATTAAAATAAACCAAAAATACCTGCTTTTATATAGGGAACATATGATTTTAGACCACTATTTGTGATGGGCAGAAATGAGTAATTAAATGTAAAAGTTATCAGACAAGAGTGAGTTAATAAACCATCTATATTAATTAATAATAGCAGAAAAAGAGACTAATATATTCTTCCTACTATCTGCATTTCCTTTAGAATTATTATACATTTTAGAATTATTATAATCATTTTTTCTTCCTCAAATGAGCATGAATAGATCATTTTGACTGATATTACTTCAAAAGAAGAAAGGTATAACATTCTACTGTATTCACACTTCATTAAGGAAATGAGAAAAGCATTTGATGTAAGCAAGTCTACAGATTCTAGATAGATATCTTTACATGAAACCTTCACATTCAGAATATATCATGCCTTCATCCACTTTGCAAAAATATAAAAGTCAATTTTGTAGCACCATATACCCTAAACAAATATGTATTCCTCCATCAGACCAATAAAGACAACAACACTACAAATGCTAGGGGTTTTTTGGTTACAGTTGCAAAATCCATACACTATGAATCATCATTTGTTTCCTCCGATCATATCAAACAATGTGAGATTTTTTCTGCAGCCTGTTATAATAATTCTGTGAAATGTTACTATCATCTTTTTTCTGATTTTATTGTTCCATTGACCACTAAGTTAGTGGGACTTAATTCCTAGTAAAGATGTTTTTAAAATTACAGCCTCTTGAAGTTCTTTTCATAGGTGCATTAAATATTGTTGGTTTAGAGGAAATTTTCTCGTTCTCTATTTAAGAAAAGGGAAGGAAACTTAATGTTCTAGTCTTGTTTAAGTTCTATTGGTTTGAGTTATGAAAAAATTAATTGCAAGTCTCTTATTTGCAATTTAAATTAAACAGATGAATTTTTAAAATATATTTTGAAAATGTTTAATTTCTTTGCCCATTGAAATCAAAATCACCCAGGTACTTTTATAATTAGTGCTAATTAATGCGAAAGCAAGCTTACAAACCTGATTCTTTGGCACAATCAGGTTATAAAATCCATTCTTGGATAACGAACAAAATCCTTCCATCTCATTTCCATCATTAAAAGTTTTTTCATAGCCACCAAAACTGCACCTACTAGAGAGAGCACTATATGTACATTGGAAACTATTCTTTTTCAACAAGCAGGTTCTCTGCAGAAACCCAAACATATTAACATATTCATATAAGGCAAATTCTCAGATATCTTTAAAGTTCTCTCTAAAGAAGCAAAAATTAACTGTTGTGATTGCTGACATACATCAGAAATAAAAGTTATCTTTGACTTATATACGTTCGTATGAGGCCTAAATCAATCATCAATTATCTATTGTATTTTCAATAATATTCTTTAATATGAAAAAACTAATAGCTTCCAAAGACAATCAACGGCTTTTCTAATGTTACGTGACAAGATTAAAATTGTTTGTCTGCTTTCATCTATGATGGAATTCTGGCTATAAGGAGAAAAAGGCATACCATATTCTTTACCAGTATTTCTTTAATTATCACTTAGTAATATTAAATAGTAAATACTTTACTGCTATTATTTAAAAGCAACCACCAGAATAATCTGAACGTTTTAGAATCAGATTGAATTGGAGGAAGCTTATATCTTTTTCATATTTAACATTTTGTATCGTTAATTTCAACACTGGTTTGTGAGCATGAAGACCCAGCACACAAGTATCTGACTTGAACAAAACTCTGCATCTTTGACATATATCCTCACTCTATGCTTGCTTCTGTAACAATATCCCATCAAAAATTAAATGCTCAAATTCAGAATCTGGTTGGCAATTTTTTTTAAAAAAATCTTCTTTTTTATGAAAGAAAAAGAAGCTGGTAATTGACTGAAAAAATATGGAAAACAAAATGATAGAAGCATTGTTTTCACTGGCTATAGATGATTCAATCCTTAATTTCATTCAACATGAGTGAATCATTTTGATTATCTTAAAATCAAAGCCACAGTACTGGAAAAATTATCAGGCTCTTCATAACCTGCCCAAGCTTCATCTTACTCCAGTTCTGAAAAGTTTGCTCATTTCCCTCACCGCCCAGAATTATATACTATCTTGTAATAGAAAGTTGTATTTGCCAAAGTCATCATCTCGAGGACACAACAGCATATCCTTTCGTGCTTTAGCCAATTTCTGCTTCATTACTTCCCTGCGATCAAGCCATTCTGTCAACTCATCTTGTCCATGAGCAAACTGACATTTCTCTCCTTCAGGACAACCTTTTGTCTTCTGGAACCTGTAGGAGGGCAGTATACAACTGTCAATTTTTTAAAATAGGAATATTTCTTCTTTAATTCTCTATTATTTGAACTTAGAAAGTTAATTTCAAATTACAGAAAGATCTTTCCCAAAAACTCCAGGGTTCCCAGCATGAAAGAAACAGATTTTTCAGCAAACAATCCAGATTCTGACACACGTAGAATCTAGATCAGTAACAGAATGCTCTACTGGCAAAATGGACACCTTCAAATGACCCACATGAAAGCAGGTATATCGATTATGAAGATTAACTAAGGAATCAATAGTAGAAGAGAGAAACTACTGAGCAATATTTTAGAGTTTCTGAAATCATCAGCCCAGGAATAAACATAGTTTCTATATCAACCGTAAGTTGTTTGCTTAAAATACACCAATTCTTTAGTTGGTAAACAAGGATGTGAGCATATTATACCTGAATGCATATTTAAGCCCATCTTTGCAAGAAAAATTCTGCATTTAAATTAGTATTTCTCAACTTGGCATACAATCATATAGTCTCATATGGATTTCAATTCCCAGAATTCCCTAGCTAGTATGTTGGGGAATTCTGGGAGTTGCCATCCATATATCTTAAAATTGCCAAGGTTGAAAAAAACAGATTTAAAGCCTTATCTGCTGCCACAAAAGATATCTGAATGTGAGCCACAAACATAGCAGAGATTTCCTTCAAACCATAGTTAAACACACTCTCCCCACTCAGCAAAAGTACATGATCTTAAAAAGGGGAAATATTATGGTTGTACCTTTCACATAATCGGAACTCTCCCATTGGGAAACGGTAATTCCAGCAGCTGGAGTCATTGTCAGATGTAAAGACTTTCTCTTTATGCTTCTCAGACTGGATGTGTTGCTGCCACTGCTTCTTGCTGTTGCTGTTCTTTCCACAAAGCCAGCAATGGTAACCCATCTAGCCATTAGGAAACAAGAGAATACAGTCCTATACCTTTACTAGGTTGCACCAATAATCGCTCTAAAAACGGCTAGGGAGTCCTTTGTTGGCCAATAAAATCTACTTTTCCATGGCTAAATCCATTGTTCTTTTGAGGATTCATACTTATTTGTTAACAGCACTAACTGAGTATCAGCAAAAGATTTTCTATTAAAATAGTCAAGGTTCTTAGGGATGGAAAAATACTCAGGAGCCCAAGATAACGATTCTGTTAAAGGCAGCACATATTTTTGTTTCCACCTAGTTACTTGACAGAGCAAGATCTGCTGGATACATCACCAACAGTATGAATTATTAAACATTTTTTAGTTTCATGCTACAATTCCTGTTGATGGAATAGGGCTACACTGGTTTCATAGGAAGGTTTGTTCTGCAAAAAAACTGGACTAGTTTCATTTCTATTTAATATAATCAATAAACGTAGAATGACCTAACTCTGTATCTTACTCATAAACAAATCTTATGTTAGTAAAATGTATATACTAACTGGCTTCTGAGATCTTCAGAGCTTCTTAGGAAAGTATGTAATTTATTAAGGGGCCCTCAACCTTCTATTCCAGGCAATCATTCAATCTGTGACGATATATGTGACAGGTGACAGTCTAAACTTCCTTCCCTGTGTAATGAGATCAGAGCATCACTATCTCCAGCAGAGCACATAGAGAAGTATCCATGATTTAAAGCAAGAGTATAAAAGGTAGGGAGGGTTTTTTTTTTTCTTCACACTGCTTTCACAAGTGGATGAGCTGACAACCACTTCATCAATGGGTTTTAGAGATAATGAGAACAGCTCTTGGGGACGACATTTCTCATGTGCCATCATATTTTGCAAAATTATGGCAAAACTGGCATGCATAATGCTGAACTGAAAATCTCCATGAGATGTAAGTTGCTGACATGGGTTTCATTTTGTAGCACACTACCTTAAAAATATTCATGTGCGGAGATCACTTCCGGTCCTGGAAGCAACAGGACGTGAGAGAGCGAGCTCTGCCTCTCACGCCTGAAACCCGCTTCTT
>JANHFO010006859.1:159189-171426 GCA_032468095.1 Pareas carinatus | reverse complement strand
TTTACACAATTATAGGGTGTGGGGGAAAGGGAATGGGAAGAGGGGGAGGGAGTAGGAAAGGGGGGGAATTGGCCGCCATATAATGTTAAATCTTAGTTAAACTTTGTCTGCTTGCACACTATGTTTTACAAGAAGTCAGTTATACTGGCACTGACCATTTATTATTGTCAATTACTTGGAGATGGGGATGGGAGGTAGAAATCAGAAGGCAGACAGGCAGGCAAACAAACAAACAAACAAATCTGTAGCTCCCAAACATATGTGAAGATACGTATTTAAATATTTCACTCACTCTTATTTTCTTTCATGAAGGTCCACATCTCTCTCTCTTCAGGGCTATGGGCAAAGGAGCAATTTCCAACATACTGGCATTTCCTACCATTTTGGGCATGAATACAAAGCTGGAAGGAGACAGAAAAAATTATGGCCTTCAGAAATACTTTCTTTCTCATGAGAATTAAGCTAGCAAAGATCAAACAAGGAAAAGATATGCCAAGTACTGGAATTCATTACACACCCAGTAGTGATTCTATGGGGGCAAACTATTTCCTGTATGCGTCTTCTTGGAGGAGTGCAACCTACCACAGGTTTCAAAGCTGCTGCTACTCTGTTTGCCACTTTCGGCATGATTCACTGGAAAGTACAATGAACAGCATGAGCATTCCATTTTCCATTAAAATTACTGCTCATTCAGGTCTCCAACTGTCTGCTTATGGAGCAGACAGGAGATGTAATCATCTCAACATCTCTTCCCTTTCCCTTCCTACATGCTTGTTGATGAATGCATCAGTATAACGTTCTTTAGCATACAGGGTGGGAAAATATAAGCTTCCTTAGCCCTATGTACTGTGATGATGAAAGCATATTTTTGTGCCAGAGGGGAGGGAGAAAGGTGATAAAGGTACTAGTCTTGGCAATATGCATAGCTACTTATTGCAGATCTTCAAGATGGTACCTAGAAAATCATTTTTGCACCATGTGCTAAAATTCTGCATTTTCCTGAGGCTGGTCTTTGTTAAGAGCTTTCAGTTGGAGGCTTTACCACATGGTGTACATATATATATTCAATGTGTGCCTGATACCCACATACTTCAGGTCTGTGCCAATCTCAACATTCTGATTATTAATAGTCACAAAAAATAAACAGGTAGTTCTCGACACATGACTACAATTGAGCCCAAAATTTCTGTAGCTAAATGAGACATTTATTTGAGTTTTGCCCCATTTTACGACTTTTCTTGCTCCAGTTGTTAAGTGAATCATTGCAGTTCTTAAGTTAGTAAGAAGGTTGTTGGCTTTCCCATTGGCTTTGCTTGTCAAAAGGTTACAAAAGGGGATCACATGAGCTTGGGATACTGCAAACCATCATAAATATGAGCCGGGTGCCAAGCATCTGGATTTTGATCACTACCATGGAGATGCTGCAATGGTCTTAAGTGTGAAAAACGGTCATAAGTCACTTTTTTCAGTGCCATTGTAACTTGGAACTGTCACTAAGTGAACTGTTGTAAGTTGAGGACTACCTGTACAGGGAATAACAGAATTAATATGGAATAAAGTGTGCAAAATAGCAATTATTGTGCAGGATATAATGGCACCCCCGGCATTATAAGGTTTGGATTCATGAATACTTTCCTGCCTTCTTCTCATCCAGTGACAGAACCACATTCTACTTTCACAAATATACAAGGATGACTCTCATGAATGAAGGCAATTATACGTCTCCCAGGATTATGTTGCAAGATCCAATCTTAGTGACCGGGACCAGAAGTTTAGTCTACTTAATTTTCAGACTCATGCTGGAGCCCATCCTCAGGGAACTTCTCTCCACCAGAATATGTCAGAGAAGTTCTACGAGGATGGGCTCCAGCACAAGTCTGAAAGTTCGGAAGACTAAACCTCTGGTCCTGGTGACTGACCCAGATTGGATCCTGCAAGGATGACTCTTTTCCTCATAAGCTGCTACAAGTAAGCAATGTGGCACCAGTCTCCAGAACAGTCTAATTATATCACTAAGCTGTCTTGCTTTTCCCCTGACTATGCACATAGCCTTCAGTTTCAGCTATAGGATAAACATAGGGATCTGGTTGACCGCTATACTAAACAGAGTCATTGAACTAGCCCATTTGGCAACATTTTTCCTATATTAATTAAATAATATTTCTACGGTCATGCATTGCCTCAACACGATGTTCCTCTCATGTATTAATCAGTACTCAACCGTCTAGGTAAGGTCTTCAAATTTCAATGTTTTACCCTCCTCTCCATGCATTCTCTTAAAATAAAACAGAAAAAAACCTGATCGAAATATTTCAGGGTGTGGATCTAAACTCAGATCTACTGTAGTAGCCTCAGAATGCTGTGGTCATTTTTTAAGAATAAAAAATCCACAACAGAATTTAGATAAAGATTCTGAAGGCCCATTTGCCAACTCTTTTGCAGAAAGTAGTTCTGTACCAAATCATATCTCTCTTCAGGAAATGGATACAAATAAGACTAGATTCACAAAGTGGATCTAATCCAGCCTCATACACCAATGACCTCTGCTTCTACCTTTTGAGAACTGCATCTACAACTGAGGAGAACAAGTAACAAGCCATTGTCACTTATCATCTGGTGAATTGACAGTTGCCATTACAGAGCGGCGTTTTCATTTGTATACTGCTACTTTTCCCTTAAATTAATGTCCAGTAAAATAAATATCTACTTAAAACCCAGAGTTGCCATGTCATCTCCAAGCAATCATATTATTTATTTTTTCCAAGGCAAGGAAGAAACTATTTTGATTGGGACATGAAATATTACTATGAAACCTTGCAAAAAGCACAGTTGTGTAGTATGAAGGTAAAGGTTTTAAGCTCAAAGGGCTCCTATGTCTTAGAAAGCTTTTTACATTAGTTTTCACACAAGCTTTGGAATTCATGGATAGGATACAACTCCTCAGCAGAAATTACTTGATCAATTATCAATACTCTAATTAATACATAGGCTGCAGCTTTGCAGCTACACCAAAATACAATGCATCTTCTGATTGTTTCTTCAAATTCAGAGAGCCCTAAGTGGCATTGCATCCAGACATATTAAGGGCTAATTTCTTTTACACAAGACCGTCAAATTTTTAAGATCAATCTCAGAGATCTCTTTCTAAGTCCCATTGCAACTAAAATGAGCTGGGCAGAAAGATATGCCTGGAGATAGGATATTCAGGAATGGCATCCTGACTTTGGAATTCTCTTACCAAAGGTTGCCCTGATATGAATTTGACATCATTGGGCCCAAAATGTAATCACACATACCAAGAGCAGTTAAAGAAGACTTCTGCTGCTGTGAAAAACATCTTGTACAGTTCTTAAAAGACCATATTCTAAAGTTATATTGCAGTTTTCAATTACCATTCTATAATTAAATATATATTAGAAGAATGATCTGTTTATCATCTCCCTCTCTTGTTCTTACTCGTCACTCACATATGCAAACAAAATATTTTGTCTTTTTGCTCAAAGGGAAGAGGCAGGCATTCCAATTAGGAACAGATTGAACTGATATTTCCAAAAATACAAAAAATCTGCATACAATTTTACCAATCAACAAAGGCACAATTATATTGTATAATAACATTTCCTTTCATACTAATTTAAAATTTTGTGGATTTTTTTTCAAAGACAATAAATCATATTAGAATTCTCAGGAAGCGTTTGCCCAAGGATACACGAAAAGTCTATGCAAATGCATATCTCAATGCATCATCTATTTATATAAAATGTTGCTATTTCCAGCCCTGTCCACCTTCGGAAAAAGTAACCCTCAAAGGCAATATTCACTTGCGAGTGTGTTGTTTTTATTTTTAAGTGTTGTATTTATTTTTTAAAACTTCCTTTTAAAAAATGCTTGACTAACTATTCAGTTCTTCACATCACAGATTACGTTACATCTTTTCTAGCAGAATATCAAGCTTCTTTTTATACCTGTTGCTCTACCTATAATGCATAAAAGAAAGAGATATAAGATATATATTTGTCACTTTCAGAACCAGCCAATTCTGAAAACTACAATTAAAGTAATTTGAATCCACATTTCAATAGGTACAAAACATTTTCTCAATATTGACTGGCAGATACCTTTGGATTTCAGTACTGACTACTGAGTATCTCCTTCACCACTTGAGCTCTCGGTCCCATTTTCCTCCATGCAGACCCTCAAGCAAGGTAGGATAGACAATGTTGTACAAAGGAGAGAATTACTTACATCATATTGTTGAGGAAAATTGCGGATAGAAGGCAGGGGTCGAACAGATACCCACTTTTTTTTTGCTTTGGACATCACTAGTAGGACACGGCGCTCCTTGGTCCAACTGGAGGAAGCATGTTGTAAAAAAAATAAGCATGTAGAAAACAAATGCTATTAAAAACATTATATTACTATAACAGAATATTAAAAATGGTAATTCTTACTAAAGTGAGCTTTCATGGCAACCAAGGAAGGGTCGAAATGGGTGAACCGTAATAATAATTCTACAAAGTAAAAAGCTATGACTGTGGGACATGTACTTTTTATCAGTGTCAACTGAGCAACAAAACCGCAGCAGCACATAAGCTGTTGGTAGTGTATCTAGTCATTAATGTTTACAGACTACACTAAAAATGAAAACTGAACAGTTATTTCAATATAAGATAGCAAAATAATAGCAGGAGGTGGTTCTGTATCACAGTGAGAGGAGAAAACAGACAAGGAAAAGGTACCTACCAATGATGTGCTTTGGCACTACAGTATTTGAGGTCTTTGTCTGGTTCCACAACTTGCCCATTTCTCCAACATTGGCCACACACAAACTTCATTTGGAGGTCAAAAGTATTGGAAATGGGAGTTCTGACAGACGCCTAAAACCAGGAAGGAGGAGAAGACAAAGTTAACTGAGAAACCTGTGTTCTAAGATATATTCTTTTATTTAAAAAGCAAGTAACAAAACATGGCTATTAAAAAAACCAGTAAGATAAGAATCCTTGCTGCTAAATTCTTATCATTACAAAGTGAGAAGCTGAAGAAGACTGTACATTTTTTCTTTGTACAACCTTTTAATCTCTTTATTTGGGTTGGAGTTGGAGTAACTGAGTGAAGCTGAGCATTTACTGGCTGGATGCCCTTCCTGATGCCTACGTGGATTTCACAGCTGTAGAAGACTGTACACATAGGGCTGAAAATAAAAATTCAGAATCATATACTGTATGTACTGTATATGTGCATGTACGTGTGCGCACACATGCACACTAAGCAAAGCTTAATGCACAAAATGCTCTTTGTATCAATAGCATTTCCTGACAAAGATCTCTCTTTATGTTCCACTGAATGATGGAAATCGAACAGTACATCTAGTGGGATTCCAGGGTGGTAAAATCTCATCCAGAAGCATGTTACTGTACACCGGTCTTCTTCAATTTCCCATCTTCCAGATATGCTGAGACTAAATTCTAGAATTCCTTGATCAATAGTGCAGCTGGGAGTCCTAGAGATTATAGGTCATGTCTAAAGAGTGTAATTTGGAAAAACCTGTTAAAAGACTGACCTTGTCTGGTTTCAGAAAATAAGCAGTTGGCTTTGTTTAGTACAGGAGAGTAGTACAGGAAAACAGTCTCTAGAACTAGACTAGGATTTGGAGGACTGACTATTTCTTACTGTTTCTACTCCTGAGATTTGGTAAAGTGGGCACACTTCATGTCATCTAGTGGGACTGAGAAGGAAGGCCTTTGCCGTCAAGGTGCCTATCATCTGGAATGGCACTGTCCCTTCCCCCCAGGATCTTGGATGGCTTCCAATCCAAGGACATTCAGAAAGCTCTCAGGTCTTAGGGTTGATTTATGACGGGGGCCCCCATTGGATGGAGTTTTGTTCATTTATGTCTTCAAGCTGTTTATGATTTTTTCCCTTTTATCTAATTTTTAAACGGTATGCTGCACAGTCATCAGGAGCTGGGTGGCCTTCAAACTGCAATATCAATAAATAATTTTATTATAAATTTGTATTTTATCCATATTAATTTTTTGACCTTTACCTTTAATACTAATCTATTCAACTTTTGTTTTATTATTTATATTAACAATGACTATCATTTAAATTGACATAGCCTTTGTGGCTTGAAACTGTCTAGAATCTGACTATGAAAATATGCCTTGAATTGTGATCTACAAGAAACATTTGTTGAAAATACATCCAGAAATTATTTCCAGAATTAATATAGCTTTTGAAAGCAATGCATTGTGTGCTGCTACCCCAGGTTAAGAAGGAGAAAATCAGAGTTGTCCAAGACAGGCTTTTTCTCACTCCAATTCTGAGGACAACTTTTTCAACACCTTCTGGAAAAGCACATCCCCACATGTTAGATAAGGACAGGGCTGCCTCTCTTCGAGGTCAGAAAATCCTTGAAACCTGCTGATTCCAGGCCTGTAGTTAATGTATTCCTGTTTTTGGCAGGGGGCTGATGGATTTTGAGTCATTTTTACATTGTTTTAGTTCAGGCTGTCTGTATAGTTTTAAGGTTTTATCTGGTTTTATGGATGGGGGAGAGCAAATCCATGAAGAGGGGATCCATTATAGAGTCCAGGGAAATTGGGTAGAAATAATAATTTCAAATAAATAAATAAACTTGCTGCTTTTGAAAGCCATGCGCGTTTATTCTGAATTTCATCAAATGAGGAAAAAAGGAAGACGAGCTGTCCTTCTCATTATAAAGGAGTGAGCATTATTTTTCAGGCACTGGATGCCAGCGTGCAATTTTACACAACTGCATGGCTGCCAGAAACATGTTTTAAAAATGTCTCAAATCTACTGAGAGATTCTAGTGGTCTCATTACTGAAATATTGTATTTCTTTTGATTTCTTGAGAACACTGTCATGAAGTCTAGCCATCTTGTGAAGTTTCTGCCATTTATAAAGCATATCTTTAATTTGGGTCTCCACAGTTCCTGCGGAGGGGGTCATGTGACTTCTTTGTTATGTGGAGATTCCACATTGTTGGTTCTTCATTCAGAGTAATACTGATAACAGCTCCAGAACTTGAGTAGATCCATTTTATGTCCCTTGCATTGTTGTAACAATCAGGACTATAATTCTACCATCTTATTACACTTTCCATTAACAATCCATTAATCTTGCCGCTTTAGCATGACCTCTTCTCTACATGTAATGGTTATCCTTATACACCTAGTATGGTGGCAAAATATCAAAAGGGCAACATCTTTCTTGCTCCATGAAATCCTGGAGACTCTGGGCCTGGCAAGGTCATTCCAGCCATCTATTACATCTTAAAGATACTTTCTCTCTGTATATTTACTTTCTGAAGTCTCATAGTCAGCTTTTTCCTATCCCTTTTTCATTTCTTTCTACAAATTGTATGTTAATCTTCAGACAGCTATGTAGCTATAACCATGACATACATGAGGCACTCAAGCAATCTGTGAAGGTGGTTCAGAATTTTAGTCAGTCCAAAATTGGGTTGCTCAGTTACAACCTGGAATTGATTGCTACAATTATATCATCCTAAAAATTCTTTGTCAGCCATACTGGCTGCCATTCCATTTCCAGATCAGATTCAAACAGTGATAAATGTAAAACTCTTGACTGGTTTGGAGCCAGACTACATAAAATAATTCTTTTGTCCTTGTGTTCTTACTTGAGTAGCTCCAATGGAACGGGACGTCTCAGTTAGAACACCTTTCCACGAGGTACTCTGATACCGCATCACATATAAACTCTAGCATTCTCTGAAGCACTTTAGATTTTGATAGTTTAATTCTAAGGTTTCACATGACACTAGAATAATGGCTTTTATACAGGCTTCTTGTATTTTTATTTCCTATTTATCCATTTATAACTATTAATTTCTTTAATCTATTCATTCAATTCTACTTTTTATAAGGATTAAAATAAAACTAAATAGCTACCATATTGTTGTTTGCTTTGCCAGCATGTGCCTCCATTTGCTGCCAATACTTTTTAGATTCTTGTACAATATCTTCATGGGTCATTCCTAGGATGACAAAAGTAGCTTCAGAGATTTTACAGATTATTATAACAGTAAAAACTCTTTCATTGCTTTGTCCTATCAGTGAAGCAGGTATTTCTGAGATGCTCCTTTTCCTGAATTTAATCAGAATTCACTGTATATTAATAAATATTGGAAAAATGGGATTGACACCGAATAGTAACAAATTTTTCATAACTGCATGTAAGAGGTTGTAATATATCTTCCACCTAAAATTTAAAAATAAATGTTTAGTACTAGAATTATTGCCTTTAGCTAGTAACTAGATGAGCATTGTCTTGCTATAGCAAAGAATTCTAACAATTCAGTTGAAATCAATTCTTCAAGAAGGTTCTACAATGTTCTACAGAGTACACAAATTAGTCAAGGATTATGGTTACTATCACTAATAGTAACTGTTCTAATAAGGATCTACTACTTGTGTGTGCAAGTGCAAGAACTGGAGTATAGAATCTATGTTCTCTTTCACTACATACACACATACATTCAAAGCCACTGTCTAGAACTGTTGATTTCTACATAGTTCAATAGAGAGGACTGGATGGAACACTAAAGGTTTGCATTCTTCCATTCAACAATAGCCAAAATATTGTGTGTTCAAGACTACAAACAGAGGTGAGGAAAATGGTTCTGTTGGTACCTGTGTTTATTCATCTCTGCACAATTGTTGCAAAAGTGTTATTGCAAGGCACACAAGCCAAATGTCCAAAACCCACTCCTATCCTCACGGCCTTTCCTCTTGATCTTCAATCCCGAGTTATTCTCATCAACCCAGTGAAACTAGCCATGGACCCAATTTAGAGAAAATACCTTTTTGACAAGTTTATAATATTACAACTCTTCCTTTCAATAATTCCCATTATATAATTATGCATGTAGGACATTAAGGTTGTCCCAATGGACCCAGTATGTAGTGCCCAAAAGAAGACATGTGCAGTTCTATAACCAAGAGTACCGTATATGTAATTTTAAAAAGTCATATTTTGCCTTTCTTCAAATTCTGGATGACATTCTTAGTAGTTCAGAGAAACTGAAGTCTGCAAACTAACCTCCCTGCAGTCCTCTGGATAGTCCCAGCCAAGTAACTACTCACCAGAATATTGCTGCAACAGCCAAATTTTAAGCTCTATAAAGCTGTGAGCAAAATGACAACTATCTTCACGCAAGCAACCATAGCGCACTTCATGCCTGCAGACATCAAACTGAAAATGCTCCTGAAACTGGCGGATTTTAGAGTATTTTAGAGAGGTGGAACGTACAATGTGAACCAGACACCTGCAAAAGAGAGAGATTCTTTCATACTAATTCTCATAAAAGCCAGTTACTAAGAACATTTAAAGGTAGAGCTGAGACATTTTTCAGTTTGTAATTTCCACTCATCAGATTCTGAGGGCGGAGATAGTGATGGATGAGGGGGTTAGTTAATCTTAGTAGCTATCGTCATCCAGCTTTCCAGATGCTGTGAATCCACTCTTGTTCTCTAGATCATCTCTCCAGAAAACAGCTCCTTGTGTGCATCTTTAAATCAGGCTGTATTAGGACTACTTGTACTTGTATTAAGTTCTCTAAGTTCTCTAAGCATAACTGATCATTGTACACCAGTAACAACATTTACATTATTAATACAAAGGAAAAAGATGTTTTAGATATTGGCCCTGTACCCCTCAGCAAAACTCCCTGCCCTATAATTACTCATTTTGGTTTCAATTATATTGTACATCAAGAATTGTTTTTTAAGAGTTGCTGTTGGTTTTACTCCCTTAAACATAATTACGATTTAAACTATAAATTATTCGTTTTAGAGTAGATTGTGAGAATAATGCACTGGAAGCAAATAAAATATATCTAAATTATATGATTTATATCTACTATATAAATTAGTAAAATGCTTAAGGATTAGTAGTCTCTTGGAAAAACATTTCAACCAAATTAAAGCTGTTTAGTGTGACAATTAAAATAGGCACAGCTGTATGGAACTACTTCAACTACCAGCTAGTAATCACAGCAGCTCAACATAACCATGAAATAATGCATGTGGGATCAGGAATGAGTAATCTTTTCAACATTCCTACAAAATAGCACAACATTGTTCTATATTTCTACACAAAATATTTTTGTGACTGTGGCTGTTTCTTTTATAAGCAGTTACATAGCGGCTGAAGACAGGTCCAATCCACTTACTTGTTATCATAAAAACTATGTTTTGCAGCTAGGTTGGAACACACCGCTGGAGAGTCCTTAAGCCCTTTGCTGATTATTCGGGGTTTGCCGTCAAAGCAGATCTGCAAGCATATATATATATATATATATATAAATAGCAGTTTAGACTTTTTGGCTCTGCACATTTATGTAAAAGACAAGGACTGCTTTCAATATACTTCAATATTTGCCTACAAGAATATACATTTCTCTCCAATTCTTGAATATAGATTGTTTTACATACACTTGAAGGCTCTAGCTCATAATCAGAGAAGTGAAAGGAGTCATTGTGTCATTGACCCTAGATTCTGCTCAGTATCTCCAAGAAGACATGTCTATCTTCTGCTTGAACATATCCAGAAGAGAATTTCATCACTTCTTCCAGTAACTTAGTTTCACTGACAAACTGCTTTTAGTATTATGAAGCTTTTCTAATAGAATTTGCTTTTCTAGCACTTTAGTCTATTATTTTATATTTTGAATTCCATAATAACTTAGACGTCTTGGCCTTTTTTGTCTGTGACCTCTTTTAAGATATTGGAAGAGCACCACTATATCCCTCCCCAAATTTCTCTTCTTAAGGCTAAACATTCCAAATTCTTACTATCTCTCTTCATACTATATGTCTTAAGAGTCTTTTGTTATTTCTCACTGATGTTGTTTCAACCTCTCCTATTTTACCTGAATCCTTTAAAATGTAATGGCTAGAATTACCATAACACATGAGGTAAGGTTTGATGAATACCGAATTGCAGATCAATTTATTACTTTGGTAACTAGAACTTCAGGAACTTTTTATTATTACTAACCCAATATCCTTTTATACTGATACTTTATTTTCTTAGCAAAACACTTTGCAATTGATTCTACTAAATATCATTATTTTCAATCAATTTATCTAATCTATTATTTTGATTTTGATTTCTATCTTCTCAGTAATAGCTTTAACCCTTATAATTCTGTGTCATCTGCAAACATGATAGCTCAAAACAGCTTCACAGTAAAAAAAACAACCCAGTCTTCTGAAGTCAAGTATAACATTCAATCTCAAGGCATCATGTGATTTGTTTGGGGTTTGGTAATGTGCTTAGTGTGTTGTGAGAATACAGCTATATCACGTATGTTTTTTCAACCAGTCTGGTTTATTCAGCCTATTGCAATGCATGAACTACTTAATGGTTCTCTGCCCAGTCACTAAAAAAAAAAGTATATAAAAATAGATCATGTGCAAGTTAAAAGTCTTCAATTCTGACTGATTTCCTAGGCTGACCATAAACTTTTATGGAAAGGAATAACAATGCCACTCAATTCTCATATAAGCATTTTCTGTTCATAGCTCAATTTAACTGACAGTGAATGAGCTTGTGATGATTACCTTCAAAACCCAAATGTCCAAAACTAGCATTGGGTGGTTTTCCTATGATGTAATTCAGTAAGCAATTAGTAAAGGCACAGTGGACAATATCATGAAAATACTTTCTTGTATGCCTCTATACCTGCATTGCCTATTTCATACCTCACAAAGAAAGGTGAATATGCCCTGGTGTTCTTTCAGGATCTTGGTAATAGTCAGGCTGCCTCGCTTGATCCCACCCAGTGGATCAAACAAGAGGTCACGATTGAGTGTCCCCTTTCGCTCCTCTGTCCACACATCGATCTCCTCCTGGTGGTATGCGAAGGTGCAATTATCCCCGTACTTACAGTCCTGCTTGTTAAGCATATCTACAAAGCAACAAACATCAGACCACCACACATGGAGTAGAGGCTAGAATCAGAACTAAGGTCTCTTGCCACCCCTTATACTGTTTCCTTCTCTCTCCCCCAAGCTTCACAAGTGAATAAAGAGAAATTGAAAAATTCTTGAAGTCACATGAAAGAAGATCCTGATGAAATTTACTGAAGATACCGTGTTTCCCACAAAATAAGACATCCTCCAAAAATAAGACCTATCTGCATTTTTGCCTCTCGGAGGAATATAAGGCATCCTCCGAAAATAAGATCTC
>JANHFO010006859.1:140563-152693 GCA_032468095.1 Pareas carinatus | reverse complement strand
TTAATTGTGTTGTTTGTGTTATTTATTGTTGTTTTATATGGCTGTACACCGCCCTGGGTCCCTTCGGGGAGAAGGGCGGTATAAAAATACGAAAAAATAAATAAAATAAATAAAATGTTTCAATAAAAGGGAGTGGTCTACTTGAAAGCAAGGACCATTCTTCCTGAGGCTGGGTCAGAACACAACCTCCCCAAATATACATGCAACCTGTGCCAGACCTCCCCCACTCTTGCGCTTATTTGGAACTCCGTCTGCTTCCTGATTAATGACCCATGTGTCTGGAGTTACAATAGCAACTGGGACTACCGAGATTGCAGTTGCTAATGAAGCTGTCACATGATATCATACTTTAAGTCAGTATCAGTTATTGACAGAAGCTTTGGAGTCAATTGTGATTCTAAATTGAAGATTAATTGTACACTCAAGAAAGAGGAAGCTAAGGAGAGGAATTATATAATCTTAAAGTTTTCAGTTGTTTATCCTAATTTAAACAATTGCAAATACTAAAATTTCGCTAGTTCTTTCTCTCCCTGAGATAATGAACAATTTCATGTAGGATTATGTAACACACATCACAAATGCCCTCCATTTCTTAGAAGGGAGAAATTTAAAAGGCAGTGATGACGGGTGAGCATGGAATGCACTAAACCCTGTAATGATTAAGAGGAAGATGCAAGAGATCAATGATTAAAACAGAGAAGCATCTATAAAAGCCACTCTTACTAGCGGATACTGAGACCCATCTGCAATGGAATCCAGAATTGAGTCCAGTTCATCTCCGAGAACTTCTCCTTCCGTGAAGTCATCTACACCGTCAGACTCTGGTATAGATGCAACATCTGTAGAAGGGAGCAGGGTAGTTGCAGGGAGTGATGTTGGCAGACTTTTCGTATCCAGGTCAGTTGATGAAAAGGCATTGCCTTTGCTGGCAGTGACGGAAGGAGCATTAGGAGCAACAATGCACGGAAGGACCACAGAACTATCTGGAAGATGAAGTATGAGATTACAGATAAGGACCACCCTTACACACATTGCATTCAAGAGAAAAAATACAAAGCAAATGTAAAATAATAATATATTTGTCTAACTTAGCATTGACTATTCTGACTGGTAGCTGCTCTCCAGAGTCTAAAAGAGAGATGCTTGCATCATCTTTTTTTTTTAAGTCAAAGAGTCCAGAGTCAGAACACAGAACATTCTGAGTGCAGAGCACTTCCTCTACAGCTCAACCAATAATCTCTCCCATTTTCAAAATAAACTTCATCTCTATGAAAAGATTCTCCATTAGCCTATATGCTAGAAGCATACTCTTTATATCATACTCTCGCTCATACTCTCGCACATGACATCTTTCAGAATTACAAACCATTCTTATACAGATGTGATCAGAATGGTCAGATGTTTCTAGCAATGGCTCTATCATTGCCACTATTCACATTTATAAACTTCAGGCTGTATTGGTTACATGAGTGAGAACAAGTGAAAGAACTATGTTGACTTCTCAAAAATAAAGGATTCGCCTTTTCACTGGCATTTCCTGAGATTTCTGTTAGGAAACTTAGTGACAAATTAAACTGACAACCAACTATGTTGTAGATTTCTTTCTGAAAGCAAAACCTCTTGTTCTGTTTGAGGGTAGTAGTGGGAATAACTATGACTCAAAGAATTATAAATGCGTTACCTGTTTCAATGTCATCTATGGAGCCTAATCCATTAGTCTGCAGCAGGAAGAAAAAAAAATTAATTCTCTTTTGACCAAATTCAATTTCCTTTTCCAATGTTTACAAAGAACTAATCTAGACGTACAGAGATGCAAGACTGGATTCCCTATGAAACAATGTTTCGGAATGAGAGTTGTACCTTTGTAATTGGTTGGATCCTATGATAATCAATATTCCGCAGAACTGATTTTTGTCATTGTTACAACAGTCAGACATCAACATTTCATACAACTAGCTTCTTCTGAAAACAGTAAGATTTTTTTATTCTTAACCTCTCTGGAGGAAGATTATATGTTCAACTAATAAAAGATAAGTGGGCATTCACAATGATCTTAACATTTAAATTATGTATGGTGAGATAAGTCCTTCATTATCTTTTCATTTAGCCTCCAAATAGTTGTTTATTCTTTTCTTTTTAATATATGAGGCTGCCGGCTTTCAAATGGGACAGGGCTCCTATACATTCAATCACTGACATTTAGGTCTCTCTCAGGCCTAGGAAGAATGCAGTAGCCAACCAACTCTGAAAACGTTACCAAGAAAACTGCAGGAACTTGTTCTGACAGTCACTAGTAGTCAATAATGAATAGAAAGCAGAAAATGTTTTCTCTCAAAGAGGGAAGGAACAGCTGAACACTAATTGTATGCTTTTATACTAAAATAACAAAGATTGTATTACATAAACTATTTTATTATTTCAATTTTTATCCTTAATTCACCAAAAAGACAATCATATGGGAGACCTCTCTCCTTTACACATTAGCATTATGGGAACGGATACGTTCTGGAAGACCGGTGGTAGTGAAAACTATCAAACTACTACCCAAGAGACAACAGATGGAGCCATTTGTATAGACTAAGTGGGCTTCTAAAATGTCAGATTTGAAACTTCCAGTCTTTCAAGGCCAGCTTACTGTTACAAATTTAAGTCTGTTTTACTATTTCATTTTACCCATCTTTTATTCAGGACAGTAGATACCCAGTCCTCAAAGATTTCCCATTTGCATCTCAATTAAACTGAAATCTACTTAACTGCTGTCCATGTATTTCAAGGCTGTGCCTTGAAAACAAGTCTTAAGTAATCATAACAAATTCTCATTAAAAACAAGATTACACATCAAATCCCCTTTTTGCAAATCAAATCAATATTACAAATCAAATTAAATTTTTGCTGTGGTTGTTAATCAAATCGCCATGATCATTAACTGAATTTGGCTTCTCTCAATGAATGTTTGCAAGGACCAGTCATGAGTCACTTTTTTCAGTGGCATCATAATTTTGAATGATCGTTAACTGAATGGTCATAAGTCAAGGACTATATGAAGTCATCAAGAACTGTACCTGGCCCTGAAGCTGGCCCTGAAGCGTCAGAATTATTTTTCAGAAAAAGTGAAAAGCCAAAATCTAGTCCTTAAAAGAATTTAAGGATTTAAGCTACCCCTAAGAGGCAATGAAGGCAAGGGGATGTCCTGCGATCCCAGGGAAGGTGACAACCACCCTGGGATCGGGAAGGAACCCCTCAAAGGTCTACGAAGCTGGGCTGCGAAAACGCAGTGTGTAGCCGCAGACAAGTCGAGGAGGGAAAAATCATGCCACTCAAACCGCAAAAAAATCACAAACCAACAGACTCACCTGAGTGAGTTTTAAAGATTTTACTACGGAAAAGGCTACCTGATTAAAAAGAAGATCTAGAAAGGAATGATTACTCGGAAAGAGTGGAAAGATGGCAACTAAACATAGAAGGATTTATGTACTTTATTAAGTATTTGAAATTGAAATTTAACTCTAGAAGAAAGAAATACTCAGACTAACATTAAAATTAAACAAGGTTTTATTCCCATATTTTATTTTGGAAAAGTTTACATCTGTTTTGGATTTTTAAGAACTATGTATGCTTAAAAAGAAGTGAATCAGCATTTGAATCTTAAAAAAATATGTTTGACCCTGAAAGACCAGCTGTAATCTATTTTTGGAAACAAGAAAGTAAATATTGGAACTTTCAGAGAAACGAAAGTGTGAAACTGTTGCAACTGAGTATACTAACAATGACAAGCCAAAAGGATTTTTTACAGACTGTGGAAGAAAAGTTTCATCATTATGCTCAGGAAATAGATGCTGAATTTAAAAAGATTAATCAAAAATTGGATGGACAAAAAGATTTGCTTATACAAAACTTAAAAGAAAAAGGAGTCATCATAGAAAAAATGGGATATAAAATTGGATGAAACAAGGGGATTGCCACAAATTCCTGAAGAATGGGTGAAGTTCAAAGTGGAAAGATTGGACTATTATACAGAACTGCAAAAAGCTACCAAGGAAAGACAAGAGGACTTTTAAAAAATAGTGTCAACCACACTGATCAAAGTAAAGAATAATAAAATTGGACAAATGAGAATGAAAACATATTTGAGAAGATGCAATGATTTAACAGAAGTACTTTTGGGACATTAGAGGAAGATAAGAGGGGAAGGGATCAGAAGATGGAGAGATGTAGAAATAAGGCTGGAAGGGAAAGAAATTCAAATATGGAAGTTATGGAGAAATTTTGGACAGATAAAAATATTGTAAATGAGAATTAATCTTAGGAACCATACTGGCAACTCAGGAAACCATTTTTGGATATTTGTGGCAAATAAAGAAATTTGATATAATTAAAATATGATAGGTTAAAGTTGCTAAGAGGGACAAATAAGGCAGGATGTTATGAAATAGATTATTATTTAATTGGTTGAGGATATTGAAAATTGATTTTTTTATGGAAAACAGATTTGATATAAATGTAAAAATACAGGATTTTGTTTTTGGTTAAGGAATATTAGATAATAGATAAAATTTGCCATTGTTTAGTGACTGATATAAAATAATTATAAAAATGCTAATATGCTAGAAGGTTCAAGATGTTTAAAACAGATTCAAAAGTTAATTGATGAGTGATAAATTTAATAAGATAAATTTCATAAGATTTATCTTTCATAAGATAAAAAAATTGGTAATAATGTGACCATGTATTGATTTTTATAAGATTCTGTAGAAAATGTGAAAGTATTAAAAAGCTTAGGAGGTTTTGGAAAACACGGGTAAAAACCTGAATGGATGAATAGATAAAAGCATTTTATATGTATTTTTTCCCTTTTTCAATTCTAGAGCAGCAGTGGTAAATCAGGATTGGAGTTCAATCGATATAAGTGAGAATTGTTTTTTTTTCTTAGAGCATGTTATAAAATAGGGTAGTAATTAAATTAGAATGAAGTAGCATAGATGGTTAGTAAGATTATAGGAATAGGTATGAAATAATGTTTGAAATGTATGCCCAGTTGTCTGATGTTGATCAAAAGATGTAACCACTGTTGCTGTTTTTCTTTTTGTTTGAAAATAAATACACATTACATAAATAAAAAAGTTATTTTGACTATCACTATTTTATATTTTCAGGAGACATGTGACTATTTTTCTTGCCTTCTGATCATTCTATCCACATCATTAGTTGCTTTAAAATTCCAGTAAAATTAATTGCATTAAATAAAACCTAATTTTATCATTAAAAGTTTCAGACAAGTGAATAAAATGACAGCTTCAAATACAAGTGACTTTCAACAATAGCTCCCTGTCCACCCTTCCAAATGTTTGGAGAGAAAAAAGCTAAGCAGAAAGTGCAGAAAGATATTATTAACAGAGAAGACATGACAGAAAAAGCCCAGAATCTGATTTTCAATGTTCAAATATCCTAAAGAAGACAATAAATTCTGCTGAGATGTTAAAGCTTGTATTTGAAATTATCACAGTGTGAAACCATTTAGGATATTATATAAATTGGAACTGAGTAGATGATCAACAAGGGAAAAAAAGGTGTTTGATGAGGATACATGCTACAATAACCACTTGGTAAATCTTGAACTTTACAACATTTTTTTTGGTATGAATTTTATTCATTTTTATACAAATAGCAAAAAACAATGTGCTTACATATTTCAATCAACATCAGCCCGCTGGTTACATTTCAAATTTCTTTCATCAATATTTATCAAATTTATTAATACTATTTCACACCTACTCCTTCTGTCTCTTATTCAACCATCTACACAATTTTTAAATCCATTTTCTAAAACTTCCAAGTACTTTCATATTTTATAAATCACTATAAAATTAACAAGTTAACAAATTAACAATTTTAAAAATCTTAAGCCATTTAGCTAATATTATATTTTTATATTTTTTTCTCCAAAACTCTCATTTTTTACCTCCTTATCATATCCTTATTATATCAATCTTCCCATTATATTAATGGTCATTTAAACTCCAATCCTGATACTTATAAAATTCTAGACTTACAACTAAACTCATTTAAAATATTTCCCTTTCTATCCATTTTTCTAATTTATCTTTCATATTTGAATCTGTTTTGAACCTCCTAAACATTTTAATAATTCCCAATCTTATAAAATATTATAAAAACATCTTACAAAAATCAATATATAATAACACATTTATCAATTCCATATTTCTATTATTATTTTCATCATCATTTAAATCTTTTTTTAACCTTTTCATATCAATTCAATTTTAGACATCCCATTATCTTACAACCTTACCATAATCATATCAGTATTCACTTAAATTGGTATCTTAAATTCCACAATAAAAAGAGAGAAAAGAAAAAAAGTTCTAAAAGCTTACATTCCATTCATTTAAAAATTCAAATTAAACCTACTCAATACCAAAAGATTTAAAAAAATTAAAAAGAAAGGAAAAAGTTCTATTTTATATAACATTTTAAATCATTTAAATCTAAACCTCTTATCATTATGTTCTTCTATATTTCTTAAAAAGCCAACTGTATTTTTAAAAAGAAAAAAAACCTTACAGTTCATCTTATTTGTCTTATCTAAAAACCGTAACAAATTTATCATTTATCAAATCAATCATTTTATTTCATAAAACTTTACCCATTTTATTACTTAAACATTGATTATCTTCTATTAGCTAATATTTATTTATAGTCACTGTTCAGTATCAAAAATTTTAAAATAAAATTCTATTCAATATAACATTTTAGTTATATTTACTTAATCATTCAATAGAGCAGAACTTTAAATTCCATATTCAATTCTTCATTTTATAATATTTTTATCTGTCCAAACATTTTCCATAATTTTCATATCTCTGTCTTCTATTTTCATTTCTGGAACTATTCCATTTCTCTCTGCTTATTTTTTCCCAATCTTCCTCATGTTTTTCCATTGGTGTCCTACATTTCTTTAAAGCTGTCTTGTAGATTTGTTTTTTCTTCTTATTTCTTGTAATGTTCATGGGGATGGTTGATGCTCTTTTTTTAAGAATCTTGAGCCTTATTTAAACCTTCTTTTAATTTTTAATTTGTAGTTTAATTTTCCTTTCTTAGGTATAGCCATCTCTCCAGAAATGTATTGTTTTTTTCTATTACTCTCAGTTTATTAATACAGTTGCCATCAATGTTACAGTTCTCTGTCTTTTCTTTACTTAACTTTTTTCTTTTGATTTTTCTATAAAAGTTCAATCTATTTTTTTGTATTAATTTATTGACTTCAGCTGTAAATCCATCCATAAATGTCAATAACATTTCGTTACTCATTTTATCTTTTTAATTTCTCCTCTTTATAATTTGGTTAGTAATCAGTTCAATTCAGTTCTGGAGTTTCCGTTCCTCGTGTCTCTCACTGTTTAGTCTCCTCTAGCTAGAATCTGCACCAGCTACAGTTCAAGGTTAGGTCAGGCTTTCACTTTCCATTTTACTCACATCACCCAATCTTCTTTTTTTAAAAAAAAAAATCCAACAAGATCTTGGAGATTTTTTAGTTCTGTCTCTTAAACATAATAACTTTGAGTTTTAATCTGGATAGAAAGCCATTTCATCTCTAAATATTTTATTTCATTTCCAAGCTTTTTCTTTAAAAATTAATCCCTTCCATTTTCATTTGTCATTTTTTTTCTTTTTCGGGTGTTAGCTATTTTTAAAAACCTTTTAAATCAGATAGCAATGTCTTTTGGTGTAGGGTTTTAAACTCACCCAGATGGTTGATCGTTGATTTTCAGCTTTTTTGTGACTTAGACCCAAGCCGCTTTTATTTTTCGCTTCAGACTTATCTGAGCCTAAATGCTGCGAGCCCAGAGCACAGCTAGACAGACCTTTTGAGGATTTTTTCCCAGTCTCAGGGTGGTTCCCACCTCCCCTGGGACTGCGGAACATCCTCCCTTAGTTGCGTCTCCAGGGCAACTTAGGTTCGGTTCCAGGCATGGAATTGAACCGATCTGTCAGGCAGTTCGACGAAGGAGCCTTCCGAGTCTGCTGCCTCATCACTGCACTGTCCGCCGGTGAACCAGTGCAGACTGTTCACATATTACAGCACTAACAAGAGATTAACATGCATTGATTCATAGTGTTAAAAGGCTCAGATTCTTAGGAAAAGAACATCGAGAATAGCTGGGGGGAAAAGGTTGCTTGCCAATGCAGTAATTTGCAAATCTCACAGAAGCAGCTGTAGCAAATGGAAACTCTATTTCAAGCCTCCAACTGCCTATTTTGGAAAGAAAGTATCATATTTATTTGTTCCAATTCCTTTGGAGGGCCCACAAAAATAACTCTTGTCGACATTAGTTTACCTCATTACTACTTCAAGGTAAGCATTTAAGAATTCCAAACCTACTGGAATCGGAGAAGAAAGAAAGAACTTGGCATCATCAGCATTATCAAGATTCCTGATACCACATCTCCCTATGACAATTCAGTAAATGTGAATCAGCATGAGAATATAAGATGGATCCCCATAGAACAGGGGTCCCCAAACCTTGTCCACAGCATGCCAGCAACCGATCTGCGCAAACAAGCCATGCCTCATTGGTCAGATGCAGACAGCATGTAAACCCAGGCCCCCTCCAGTCCGTGGAAAAACCTTTCTCCATGGAACAGGTCCTTGGTGCCCAAAAGGTTGAGAAGCCACTGCTGTAGAAGGAATTGTAGATAGTACATTTGCACTGGTAGCATTGCAAGATAATACATTGAAATTGTGAAACCAGACAGGAGGAAGCAAGTGATCAGGATAAACGAAATAAAAAAATAGATCTGTTGGGCAATGTTGAGACTAGTAACTATAGTGTACCAAAATAGTAACTGTTTATGCAGAATGTGGGCTAAACAGCACTTGTTTTGTTTTTATTATTGCCTTTGGACTTTTGCACTTTACTTACAGTTTTAAGTTTACCAAGATTCAATGCAAACAAAATAACTCTGAATGCACTATAAGCATTGCTATCCTGTTCCCTTGCTGGATTTCATTTCACTGTAGACAAATGCTTCCATTCAGTCAGCTACCTTAGGGTATGAATAACCTGTGCCCTCCAGTCCCAGCCACTTTGTCCAAGGCTGCCTCCCTCTTCTGAAGAGACCTCAACTAGTGAATCTCTGGAAGTTTGTTTGTTTTACAAGCTCACCATCGAAACCTACCATGAGGTTTACTGATTGAACCTGAAACAATTAGCTTTTCTTCCTTTTCTTCTTTTATCAAGGTGTAATTGACAAGACTTCTGTCACATATCCCTAAGAGAGGGAAAGAATGATTAAATGATGGCCATTCTTTTTCTTGTAAACTGGTCTACCTAGGAATACGGCAGGCAGAAAATTATAAAGGGAAATCAATAGACAAAAGTTATCTCAATGGAAATCAAATGTCCTCCAAGACTCACCAATGGAAAGAAAAGCAACTGGAACTGACTTTCCTGACACAGAAGGTGCTGGTAGCAGGATAAAGAAGCGAGGGAAACCAAACATAGGTGAGTAGATGTGTATGGTATAGCTCAGGGGTCCTAAGACCCCAGTCCATGGACCGGTACCAGTCTGAGGCATGAAAGCCACCGGTCTGTGCAAACAAACCAAGCTCTATTCGTGGAATGCAGGCAGCACACAAAACCACACCCCCTCCGATCCACAGAAAAACCTTTTTTCAAGGAACCAGTCCCTGGTGCCCCAAAGTATAGCTGGTTCAGTCAGAATGTTAGGCATCACAGCGGCCTAAGTCGAAGAAGGAATTAAATCAAGAAAGGAATTTTTAAAGCTGGCCTCACTACCAGCAGATTTATGCAGAGATGTCAAGGTTGCAGTGTGGAAAACCTCTTAGATTTCCTTTGGCCACGAGGACTTTGAGTTTTAGAAAAATGAACATGGTTATTTTTCTTATTTATTACTAGATACAGGCAGGTTTTCTTAGTTTCATTTTCAGAGATGTAAAGCAATTTATGTAGTAATCTGTTAAGGCAGTTAAGAATAATGTCTTCTTTTCCCTGCCATCCTCTCTAGCTGTAAATACATATGTAGGAGTGTGGCAGTGATTTACAGCTACTCGTGTCAATAGATCTAAGTTAACTGTTTCACCGTGTGTACCGTAGTTAACTTAAGCTTGTGGCTATATATGTGCATAGTTTCCCTTCAATTTAGTTTTCCTTCAGTTCCCTCTGACTTATAAGCAAACAATGGTGTTAAATTACACTATGTTCTCTTGGGATGTCAGGGCTGGTCTTCTCTCTTCAGCCTCCCTCAAGACGTGTCCATTGCTGTCCATTCTTCTTTTACCATGGCCTTCTTCAGACACTAGCCAAGATCAGAAGTTATGCCTCTGGCTCTCCTGGAATAATCAGGCATTCAGTATTTTAAATTGCCAGGAATCCAGTTTAGTTTACCAGTTTAGTTTTTTTCTTCTCTTTCTTCAAATCTAGGCATATCCCCTTTTCTGTGAGAAAGATTTCTGCTGGTGGAACAAAAATGTTATTTTCTCTTCTCCCAGACATCTTTTACAGAGAAGATCAGCAGGCTTGTCTGGGCGTTCACATGACAGGATGGCAGATCTTACTTAACTGCTTTATGCACTATTTGCTGTTTTACCTTTTTTCCTTTATTTATTTGGCTCACTTTTTGGAAGAGACATTCAAATGTTGTGATGTGTCTGTTCTGACGAAGATCAGAATTGTGCAAGTCATGATATTCACTATCAGACTCTATGGGAAACAAAAGTTAGACTTTGAAGAAGCAGAATAAGAAAATATTGATGCCTTTGAACGCAAGAAGACTCAAGAACTCAAGAAGACTCTTGAGAATATGGACAGCCAATAAAACAGACTGTTGTGCCCACGAGTGCTGACTCAAGAAGCTAGTTCCAATAGTGACAGTTTGATTCACCAGATTACAGGTGTCTTTTCCACAGTTAGAAATAGAAATGGGGACACGGGTGAAAAGAAGTCCCTTGGCACTGGACTTCCAGTGTTCCAGTCTACACAGGACTATCATTTGCACCATATGGCACCAATGGAGCAACTGTCAGGGGTACACAGATATTTATCATTCAGGGCAGTGGTTGCCAACCTGTGGGCTGCGAGAAAATTTTAGTGGACCGCAGGAAAATCTGGAGATTATTTGAATTTTTTTGTATGGTTCTTGTGTGTGTGTGTGTATGTCTCTCTCTGTCTGTCTGTGTGTCTGTGTGTCTGTCACACTATTAAAATGCTTCTTTTGCTAATCACTTGGAAATTGCTCGTTAACTGTTTTTCGGCTGTTAGGAACCTTTGGATCAATAAGTCTGAAAACTCCAGGTGACTTTCCTTCAACTTTCCTTCAATCCTTAGTGAAAGAAGTTGTAAATACAACAGACACACATGTACACACATGAATAAGCAGCAAAGGGTGATTAGAGCTTAGATTTTGGAAATTTATGAATAGACTAAAGGTCCAAATGGATTTGAAATATGATTTTGAATTCATTAAAGATTATAGGATGGAACTTTGAGGGTTAGATATTAGAAAGAATTAGGAGAAACTAAAAATGACAGTTAATCTTTTAATTAACACTGTCAGTCAGAGCTGAACCATGAGATGCAAATAAACTTGATAAATCTATCAATTAATTAAAGCAGGAGAACACTTAAATTTGACTTACTAATACAGAATGGAGCAGAACATTTTAACATTGGCTATATTGGAGGATATTTTTGAACAATGGACCCATAAGTGAATGTTAACAGTATCTGGTTCTATTAGAAAGACTATGTTTAAAAGCTGTTATGAAAAATGAAGAAGTTCTTCTGGTCAAGGCAAAATCTGATCTGAAAATTGAGTTAAAAATGACACACTACATATTAACCTATTACATCGATTATAAGATGAATATTTTTTCGAATTTTGGTGTCTCTGTATTCATGGTGCGTCTTATATTTGATGGCGTCTTACTAGGGTAAATGTTTTTTTATTTTTTATTTCTAACAGAAAAATAAGGGTGCATCTTATAATCAGTGGCGTCTTATAATTGATGTAATATGGTGTCAGAGCACCCCTGACTTGTAACCAGTATTGGCTGCAAGCAGGTTCCTTGGGTCAAGGATGGTGCGCAGGA
>JANHFO010006859.1:105297-124909 GCA_032468095.1 Pareas carinatus | reverse complement strand
ACAGACAGACAGACAGACAGACAGACAGACAGACAGACAGACAGACAGACAGACAGACAGACAGACAGACAGACACTAGTCTGCTGAATTAAATGGAGATTAGTGCTCAGTGTCCTACAGGGAATCATTTTCAGAGCTACCAGTTGACTTCTTATAAACCGTGTTTCCCCGAAAATAAGACATCCTCTGAAAATAAGACCTACCTACATTTTTGCATCTCGGAGGAATATAAGGCATCCCCGAAAATAAGACCTCCTCAAAAATATTATTTTGGGGGGATGTCTTATATTCCGGGAAACACGGTAGATCACCCACCCCCATCCTCAAATAATGCCTCCCCCCTGGCGGCTCCTTACCTGGTTGAATGGGGTGCAGAGAAATGAGGTGGGCTGAAACCTGCAGCACTCCGAGTATGTGTGTTTGCAGCCAGCCGGGATCATCGGGATTCGTGCACTTGCCGGCTCCTGGAAGCGCCTCCAAAGCGATTCTCAGCTGTCTCCCAGATGTCTGCAAGTATGCAAATTCGGAGGGCTACAGGTTTCAACTCACTCTGCAAAGGAATTTGCGTGCTTGCAGACACTCGGGAGATACCTGAGAATTGCTTTGGAAGCGCTTCCGGGAGCCGGCAAGCACGCGAATCCCGACGATCCCGGCTGACTGCAAACACGCAGATTCGGAGCGCTGCAGGTTTCAGCCCACCCCATTTCTCTGTACCCCGCTCAATCAGGTAAGGAGCCACTCGAGGGGAGTGTTATTTGGGGGTGGGGGATCTACCGTATTTCCCCCAAAGTAAGGCACACCCCGAAAATAAGACCTAGTGCTCTTTTGGGAGCAAAAATTAATATAAGACAGTGTCTTATTTTTGGAGAAACACAGTAATAGTATTTTTCCTTGTCTCCTTTGTTTCTCTGTGAGGTTCTTAACTATCACTTTAGTTTTTTCTTTCTTTATTTTCAATCCTGCAATCTCTCCATACTCCTCTATTTCTTTTAATAATTTTGGCTCTTCCAAAATAAAAACCAGGTCTGCAGATGCTTGCAATTTAAATACTTCCCCTCTTATTTTTAGTCCCTTAATCTCTACATCCTGTTTTATGTTTCTTTTTAACACTTCCAATGTTAAAATGAATAATAATGGTGACAAGGGGCATCCTTGCCTTGTAGTTTTCTTTATATCAAAGTTCTCAATTAACTCTCCATTTACTATTATCTTTGCTTTTTGTCCAGAGTATATTGTTTCAATCACTTTTATAAAATTTTGTCCAAAATCCATCAATTTCAATTGTTGGAACGTAAATTGCCAAGAAAGATTATCAAATGCATTTTGCGCATCTAGAAATACCAATGCTAGTTGTTTTCCTGGATGTAGTTCATAATATTTCAAAACGTTCAATATTATTCTTAAATTATTTTTAATTTGTCTCTTTGGTAAAAAAAAAAACATTTTGTTCTTGGTGTATAAATTCCATTAATATTCTTTTCGGTCCCTCCGCCATTAAACAGTTGGCTTCCTAAATGAATAAAAGAATAAAAGAACAGAGCACAAGAAGCCATGGCTTAGGAAAAGAAAACTATTGTATTCAACTTCATTTTTCTTTTCATACCCAACTCCCATGGGCAGAACAAACTTATACACAGACATTTTGGTTTCATTCCTTGAAATAGACCGCATTCTATCCATTGTGCATCAAGATAAGCAAATTAATTTTACTGGTTCTAGTTTTACACCATTTACTATAACTTGCATTATTCATTACTATGTTTTTTCCCTGTCATACATAAAATTACCTTATTCTTCAATTCACTTTTTCAAAATCATATTCCTCATTGTATCATTCAAACATTTGCTGCAAATAATTTTGGTCCACAGTCAAGAGCAGGGTATTTGTCTGCAAACAGAAAATATTGTACACAATATTTCTCAAATCATTTCTCCACTGCATATTCCTTTTTTCCTTGCTGACTGATCAGCTATTCTTTAAACGTTCTATTAAACTGACACAAATTCTTTACTTCAATTCTAAACTGTTCTCTTATTTTCCATATTCCATTAAATACAGTCCATAATTTAAAGTATGCACTTTAGGAAATGTTTTAAACAAATATCCAATAAGATTACTTTATCGCAACACGATTCAAAATTCATTGAATATTTTTAATGATTGCATCTAGACATTTAAGAATGTGATGAAGTTCCAGACATAGATATCAGGCTGTGACATTTCTCCACATTACACAGACGGAAAAATGCCAGAAAACAGATAACTTCCTTTGACAAAAACTACTTTGCTAATCCAACTCTCTTCTACACACATTCATTTCGCTCCTTCTAGCAGCAAACCAATATTAACATTTCCCAAGACAATATAAAAAAAACCGACTACAACTCCCAGGATACTCTGCGGTGCCGAGCGAGTGGGAGAGCTGCACTGTGCAACACAAAATTATGACCTCTTTTCGCCGTCACCGCCCTTTCGCTACAATTACCTCAGAGTCGTTGCAAGAAAGGAGGGGCAAGAAAGCCGTCCTGAGCAAACGCAAGCGGCCACGTAGCGAATCACAAGCCGGGAAACAAAACTGCCGGCTTTCAAATCCTCCGCCTCCCTCAACGCCATCATCTTGGGTGGCTGCGGTGGCCGGAGTGGCTTCAACGTGACAGCGAGATCCGGCGCTCCAGGGACGCGGACGCGGCTGCTCGCGCGCATAAGGGCGGACAGTTGATTAGCCTGATTTATTCGAGGGTCGTCGGTAAGTTGAGGGAGGGGTTCGCTCCTCCTCGGCGGTCCTGGCCACGCCTGCCGGGACACGGAAGGAGCCGTATTGTGTGGGAGGAAGGAGGCGCTTCTGTCTTGCTTCCTGAGCTGCACGTGTAGAGGGTATGTACACGTGTACACGTGTCGCTGCTGATGGGGTTACAAACGGAAATCATTATCGGGCAATTGGACCTGCCGCCGGTCAAACCTCCTTCGTACTGCTAGGTTTTCCTGCCAAAACCCGCTTGCTCTCGCTCTCTCTCCTCTGTATGACGTCACGCCCCGCTTGCTCTTTCCGAGGGAGGCCAGCCGGGTCGAAGGGGATGAGGCTGGGCCAGGTAAATGCTGAGCGCGCATGCGAGCCGGGATTCCGGCATGAAGACTTCGGTAATGCGTGGGTTTTCAGCTCCCTCGCTTTTTCATTTACTTTGTTCAATTTTGCTTATAGGAGGGTGAGGAAAAAAATTGAGCTGGTTGGAGATGTCATTGGTTTTGCTGAACAAAGATTAATGAGCAAAATTATAACGTGGACCAGTATGAAAGGCATAAAGAGTTCTATCACAGTGAAAAATCATGATAGAACAGCAAGGATTGGAGTTTTTTTCTAATGGAAAAAGTTTATATTCTTCAACAGACCTCTAAAAGAACATTTTGTTGCAGAAGTGGAGAGAAGCTGAAGGCAAAACATAAAAAATAGGAAACTTTCTAAGATACAGATTAATATTGACAGGTTACTAAAATCCAGAAATTTGTTGGTCAGAGGGTACCTAGAACATTAGTAAGGAAAATATAGACTTTTAAAATTGACTGTTTTCTAGTAAAAATAAAGCCTCCTTCATAGTTACCAGATTTTTTTTCTCCTTTAAAAAAGTTAAACTTGTGCACAAAGTGATAATTGCCACTTTGCTCAAGACCCAAGCTCTTATAAACTGAAGATAGACCTTTCAAGAAGACTGCAATCCTATTTCAACTAATTTTATACTTTCTTTTGGATACCAGTATACTTTCTCAAACAACTGATACACATTGGCACACTGTTTTATGAACACCTAAATATATTCCATATTTTAGAACTGAAAAGAATACATCAACATAACATTTAAAAAAACAATTTGTATTTAAACAAAGTGGCTAAAAGTGGTTAGTAGAATATTAGTGTCAAAATGTGTCTTTACATCTGTAAGACCATTTATCAACCCATTGAAAAAACAATAAAATAATACAATAAGTGATCTTTCAGAAATAAGGAGAGCGATTGCTGAAAACTGAATTTCCCTATAAACTGAAACAAGGGAATGTTTTTAGATTCAGATTCAGATCTTTTGTGCTTGTGCTAAGCATAGTTTAAAAACCACAATAATTTGCTTCATTTTTAATTTAGAAATCTGGATCTTTCCCCCTGTTTTGTTGTACTGTATTATTGAATATAAAAATGAAGACAATTGTTTGGAGAAAATAATAATGGCTACTAAACATTTTGAATCTATAAGAATTTTTTGGTTCAGATTGCTGGAGATGACTACCTACTGTATCTACAAATTTATTTTAACAAGTAAACTCTTACCATAAAACTTGAAATTACTCAATCTTTTAAAATTGTTCCACCCTGCAACAATTGGCTCTTCCTTTTACAGTACTTCTTAACAATCAACTTAGATCACAAATGATAACAGTCTGTAGTTTCACTGCTTATTATATTGCTGAAAAATCTTGGTAAATTTTCTGGATAAATCCAGTATATATTTTTTGGCTTCTACTCAATCCAACTTCTATTTTTCCCCAAAGTAACAGGAAATTAATACCCTCGGTAGTAGAACTACTGAGTAGTTGTGGAGAAAATAAGAGAAAGGAATATTAGGCATGTTTTCTGCATTGAGTTACTTATAAAGTAATAAAGGGATCAAATCTAATAAATAAAAGCATTGCAATGTCTGTTGTTTGTTCCTTTGTTATTATTTCAGCCATTCTACTTCTATATTTATGTCATGGCAAATAATAATGCAGTGTTATACATAGAGGTAGTCCTCAACTTATGACCATAATTGAGCCCAAAATTTCTATTGCTAATCAAAATACTTGTTGAGTGAGTTTTGCCCCTTTCTTGCCACAGCTGTTAAGTGAATCACTGCAGTTTTTAAGTTACTAAAATGGTTGTTAAGTAAATCTGGCTTCCCAATTGATTGTGCTTCTCAAAAGGTCACAAAAGGGGGTCACATGACCCCAGGACATTGCAACTGTCATAAATATGAGTCAGTTGCCAAGCATCTGAATTTTGATCATGTAACCAAGGGGATACTGCAACAGTCGTAAGTATGAAAAACGCTCATAAGTCACTTTTTCCAGTGCCATTATAACTTCAAACGGTCACTAAACAAATGGTTGTAACGTAAGCTCTGTCAGTGCTACTTGTTCTGTTCCTTTGGAGGATCATCTGTGCCTGGAACAGAACAGTTGGTCATTAGGGTATAAGGGCTGAGAAATACTTATTATTGAAGAAAAAAGGCTGATAGGAAATCTCCTATGAACAGTTAGATTTACTTTTTATTCTCATGAATTGTTTCTTGTTCAGGTTTGTATATAAAATAGGATAGATAGAAACTAGAAATAGGAAAGAATTTTTATGGAATGAATGCAGAATTGACCTTTTTAGAAAAGTGGATCTGGACTTTTCTGGATGGTGAATTTGGCTATCCAACTAATTATTTGAAACCTTCCTTGTCCTAGTGCATCCTCTGCTCTGTACTATCCATCCTTGCTTGAAATGTCCTGATACTGAAGAGGCAGGGTGGTAGCATTTGCTATAAAATGATGCTAAGTAGCATGTGGTAAGCTGAGTAATGTTTGGGTGATACGGCCTGCCTGATTTTGTCTGATCAGAGCAATCATTGCTGTCTTCACAGCACGCTTTCAATCTAATATTTAACTGTTCAGTGGCATACTACCATGTAAGGTAATTAGAAATAATTAGGCTACTACACATGACAGTTTTATAGGTTACTACATGAACAGTTTATCCCTTGCTCTCTTCACTTTCATTTTCTGAGGTAGCAAAAAGTCAATAACTATGAAGCCGTAGAACCAATACAATAACAATCTTTAGCTTCAATTTGTTATTCTATACCAAAATAAGAGAATAGGAGGGAATCAAAAGAGGCTAATTTTTACCTCTCACATAGTTATTTCTCTCTTCTTTTCCAGCGTTTTTTCCATCTGATTTTGGCAACAGTTGGCACAATCAAAAAATGGCATCAGAAGATATAAGTAAGCTTGCAGAATCACTTGCTAAAACCCAAGTGGGCGGAGGGCAGCTGAGCTTTAAAGGCAAAAGTCTGAAACTCAATACTGCAGAAGATGGTAAGAGGATATGCTGTTGCTTTTGATTATGAGTGTTACATTGAGTAGATGTATTACTTCTTCAGAGCTCATTTATATAAAATAAAAACATATAATACTCCGAAATAGTTTGAATCCTAAATTACTTCTGGAGAATAAGTATAAATCCGATAGTGGATAACTGTGAATAACATGTGAACTAGCAATCAAGAATCTGTTATTTTGCTTTAAGCCATCTTGGTAAAGAGTAAAATTTTAAATATAAAGGACTGGTACGATTGGTGGAGAGGCAGTAAGACTTGAGGTGGAATTATAATGAAGGATGCATGCAGTTTGGGTTATAGTTCAGAAATATTCCGTCTATCTCTGCAGCTGAAGAAGTGATCAAAGAGATTGAGGAATTTGATGGGCTAGAAGCCTTGCGTTTGGAAGGAAATACTGTGGGGGTTGAAGCAGCAAAAGTTATTGCCAAGGCTTTGGAGAAGAAAACTCAGCTGAAGGTGAGATTCTGATTCTTCTGTATAACAATGGAATTGTATCTTAAATTTATTATAACCTTGATGTGTTTGAAGGATACTTTGGCTGACAAGCATAAGAAACATTTTAGAGGGTTTTAATGATTTTCATATTATGAATAACATTAGCTTTCAACTTTGCATACTCTGTCATATATCTCTCTCATACCTACCACTCTATGTCATAGAAGTATTGTATTTTGGAGGGTTGCCGTTCAATGCTTCTCTGAAATTGTAACTAATTCAACTCTTGTTAAAACAAGTAAGCTGGTATTACATGTTTCAGCAAACAGCATAAATAAATGCATGCACTCTTTGAAACTTGGTTATTATGCTAGCTTCCTAGATTTCAAAAATATAGTCATTTTTGCAGTTATGCATATTGTTCACCAAGGACTTCATAGAGAAATAAACAGTTTATTATGTATCTTCTATGATTTTTACCATGTTTATAATATATATGTGTGTGTATGTATGTTATCCTAGAGGTGTCATTGGAGTGATATGTTCACTGGGAGACTGAGATCTGAGATTCCCCCTGCTTTGGTACGTGCAATATGTAACTCTTAACTATTATTAACATAAAGTAAGGTTTTTCTAATGCTATAGCATCATCTGAAGTTAGTGAACAAAATGACAGCAGTATGCTGATTTTTTTTACAGAGGTTTAGATGGAAGCAAGGACCAACCAAAAGAACATTTGAAGAGTAATGACAAATCAGTAATATAGTGTATATAAGAATCTGTAAAAAAGTCTCAGGTTCAGTTCTTTACTGTCATTTCCAGTTAAGACATTTCTCAGTAGAAAGGCAAAGAAGATTATTGGCTGACACTGCTGTTAATCAGATTAGGTCAAGCTAAAGTAAACAAATAACAGTATAATTCAGTTCATGGGTTATATATTTAAGAGGAAATGTTGTAAACTGAATGAATTGCCTTCTTTCTCTAAGCAAGTTAAGAAAAGAAATGAATATATATATTTTAAATTAAAATGGAATTTAAATTTTGAAAAAGGTTGTCATGGATGTGAGACAGAGAAAGGTTGAGTTCATGTATTACAGTAAGACGTGATTTGTTATCCCAATTTTAATTTTGAGAGGAGCCTTCAGCTTGGCTTCTACTAAGTGAAATCCATTCATAAATCCAGCCTATTTTTAGGTATGCTTACTCAGAGGAAAGTTCATTTGGAACTTATTTCTGTATGAAGATAAGTTCCTATCATTTTTCTTCTTTTTATCACATATTATATATGAGTTTAGGTATACTCTTACGTGAAAAGTTTAGGGATACTGTACAAAGTTTAAATGTATGTTCCACTCTTCATAACTTGAAACGTTATATCGTGAAACAAAAAAAAATTAGTACCAGCTTTGTACAAGCTTTGTACCAGCTTTTTACTTCTGTAAAATAAGGGATTTTGTCCTATCTTTTCTCATTTGTCAGATTTCTCTTGGAGAAGCCCTCATTTCTGCTGGCTGTCAACTTGTAGAACTGGATCTGAGTGACAATGCCTTTGGACCAGATGGAGTCCGTGGATTTGAGGCACTGTTGAAGAGCCCTACCTGTTTTACTCTGCAGGAACTCAAGCTAAACAATTGTGGCATGGGCATTGGTGGTGGCAAGGTAAAGGCATTTCCTGAATCTTTTTGAAATGGATAGTAGAATGTTTGACTTCCAGCTTCCCTTGAGATTTGTTTCTGCACATATGATGTATTGCTATAGATTGTTGTCTTAGAAAGCCTCCCAAATTGATGGGGAAGTCTGTGTCATTTACTCTAATGAAAAGTATACTGATTTATTCTGAGCCTGCCATAGAGTGTTCTAGAGGGAACTCAAGTTCTAACTTGTTAAGAGATAAAGAATCTGTCACCCTGTATCCGACAGAGAAATCTGAGTTGAGTACATGCATTCATGCCAATTTCCTAAACAAAATTACTCTTTTTGTTATGTTATAATTGGAATTATTTCTAATGCACAATGTTACTAGCAGAGTGCCCATATTATGTATATCAAAATGCAGTTTAAATAATTTGTTCCCTGTAGGCATGGTGAATTGACACCTTAGCAATGTAAACATTGGTTTTTCTTAAGATCTTAGCAGGAGCTTTGAAAGAATGTCACAGGAAATCAAGTGCTCAAGGCAAGCCATTGGCTCTGAAAGTATTTATGGCTGGCAGGAACCGTCTGGAAAATGATGGTGCAACTGCTCTTGCTGAGGCATTCACAGTGAGTATAAGAATTAGAATCTTATCTTATTAAACAGTTATGTGTAACTGGCAAATAGGAAGGGAAAATCTGAGCCTTGGTCAGATGTGTTCTAAAAAACACGAATACTCTTATGTTCCAGCTCTGATTTGTTGTACTTTATGTTCTTACTATATGGCTATTGATGCTCCTTTTGTAGTAATGATCAATTTCTCTGGAGAAACAGCCAGTTCCTGAATGTATTTGAAGGATTCAACAAATCGGAAGATCATATTAGTAAAAAAATGCCATCAATGCAGTATAGGTTGATCATTGCAGTGCAACAACTTTGGCCCAGCTGTCCTGTTTGAATAGAAGCCCATTGTTCTGTGTCATATTTAAAATTACAGATAGTCCTTGGGTTCCAACCATTTGTTCAGCAAATATTCAAAGACATGACAGTGTTTAACCAATAGTACGTATGATTAGTCTTCTGAGTTCTGGCCATTGCAGCATCTCCATAGCCACAGTTTTGCGATTTTTACGTTGCCTGCCAGCTTCTCATAAGCAACATCAATGGGGAAGATGGCAGGAAATTCAAAATTGTGATTATATGAGGTCCTACATGGTCCCCAGGTTATAATGGCAACTAGAACTGCCCTAATTGCTGTAGTTAAGCAACATGGTCATAAGATGTCAAACTTTATAACCTCATTGCTTAGGGATAGAAATTCTGATCCCAATTGCCATTGTAATCTGAGGACTATCAGTAGTTGTATCCATTCAATTGTAGTGGAAATTTAATAGAAAGATAAGGATGAGCTCAGGAAATTTTATCTTAATACTTAATATTTTTTGTTGGGACATATGCTCTTAAAACTGTTTTAGATTCTTATGTTATGGGCACGTGGACTTCTGAGATACATCGGAAAATTGAACTTTGCAACAAAAAGGTTTCTGAAATTTATCACTTTTGATAAAGAGTCCTCAATTGATAAATCTTAGTGTATTTAAGAAGTAGGGCCGAGTATACAAAGATATCTCCCTATCATTTTTGATGTAAGTAACTTTATACAAACAAAGTATGTGAAAAAAGAAGCCAAGTTTATACTTAATGTTTTTGAAAATAATTTTATTAAAAATTAACATGTAGTTGCACTACAATTGGTGAGTCTCTAGAAGTTTCAAACTCTAGAGTTTGAAATGGCTTCTAATCTCTGCTGTTTTAGATTAGAATAAGTGATTTTTGCCTTACTGAAGAACTTAAAATAGAGTACAGAGATACATAGTTATTAGGGAAACATTATTTACCCTCTGTTTGAATAATGGCCTTCTGTGCCATATTATTCCTCAGGTTATTGGGACTTTGGAAGAAGTCCATATGCCACAGAATGGAATCAATCATCCAGGAATAACAGCCTTAGCAGAAGCCTTTGCTGTCAATCCCTTGCTGAGAGTGATTAATCTGAATGATAACACTTTCACTGAGAAGGGAGCTGTGGCTATGGCAGAAGTAAGTATTTTTCAATAATTTTGTCATACTTTTATATTAATATTGATTTCTACATTGATAGTAATTTGTATTTAAATGTAGAATAGCAGTTGTGAAGTAAAATGGATTAATAATTGGTTAGAGAACAGAAAACAACAATTTGGATTTTGCCAGGATACATCAAGTTTGTTTATATGTTAATATGTGTGAGATAGCAATTGGGAGGGAAGGGTTTGAGAAATATTGTTGAATTTACTAATGTAAAATACAAAATCGACCATCCCTGGGAAGAATTCAAAATGGAATTAGAGAAATTCATGAAAAGTAAGGGTACCACTTTATCTATAGTAGCAGTGTGCCCCTAAATTTCTTAATGCAGAACCCAGATGAGTAAGCACTTACACTTGGGAATTGTTTATGAGCTCCTCTGAAGTGTTAAATACAACAGGTCTGATTCAGTATAGCTCTCTTATATTTTTAAAAGGAGGCACTTCTGTAAGGGTTGAATTAAGACTACATTGTTTTCTTTGTTTTATTCAGGCTCTAAAGAAACTCCGCCAAGTGGAAACGATTAACTTTGGTGATTGCCTGATGCGTTCAAAAGGTGCTGTTGCTATTGCTGAAGCTATTAGTGAAGGCCTTCATAAACTAAAGGTATTGACCATACTTTAATCCTTTTTTGTGCATTGCTGTGTATGCTATGAGCCAAACTAAATTATGGCTGACAGAAATATGTTTATTGGGGATCTTCTGTTGTGCCCAACAGGAAGTGAAGAAAAGTAAAGAGTATTCCTTCTCTGAAGCTGTAGCCCAGGCCCATCTCAGTGTAGCCAATTAATTTCCTAGTTTTGTTTAGCTAGGGTGAGACCAAAGTATAAGTTCTGTTTCCATAAGTAAAAGTTTTGTTATTAGAGATCATATAAATATGAAATACATGCATTCTTGTATTTTATGAAACCACTTGGAGAACACTGCATCAAAATCCAAAAATTATGGTTTTAAAATCCTAAAATTATGTTACCATCCATATTAAAGACAAAGATACAATCATGAGCTGGAAGTTAAGTTAAAAACACCAAGAATTTATGAACATTTCAGTTTTTTCAATCTACATGAAGAAGTTAGAGAATCACGTATATTTGGTTCAAGATAAATGTAGATTTTGTTTATATTAAATTTGAATCAATGCTGATGTGTTATTCTAAAATATAGAAGGGTAACTTTTTAAATCCTAAAGTTGAATAATTTGCCAGGTTAGGACAGTGAATTTGCATGCATATATCAGATCCTCGGCCGCTCACAATAAAGATTGGGGTTAACCACAGATTGTTTAATTTTCTGTCATGAAGACCAGCAAGAAAAAAATACATTTCCTGATAGCTACTGAGAAGAATGGGTCTCCCTGCAGCCATAGTTTATATGTCACATATCATCTGGGGACATAGTTTATTCACCCATGAACTTAAAAAGCAGCGAATCAAAAATGAAATCAACCCAAGCTGTCAATTAAGCATTAACTTCAGAAATAATTATTTGTAATCTAGCCATCTTGTTGCTGCTCCCATTTCCAAATTGCCATGAGCCCACTTAAAAATATTTCTTGCATTCCTCCTAACCCAAATATGTTAATGAAACTTTACTTTCTGCTTTCTAGGAACTCAACTTATCCTTCTGTGAGATCAAGCTAGATGCTGCCCTTATAATCGCTGAGGCTACTGAGGACAAGTCAGAGCTAAAGAAGTTAGATCTCAATGGTACTGTATGTGATTGTGCTATGGTTGATAATGCTGTTTTTAGTAGCTAAAATCTTCAACCAAACTATTGGCTAACCAGATCAAGCCAGCATATATATTAATCTAATTTTCTTTCTTTTCTCAAGTTTATTCTCTATCAATTAGCTTTCCACAAATTTTCAGTTCATGATCTGTTCCCTATCTTCGTTTTGCCAATTGCCATTGGATACCTGGTCTTCTTGTTTCCCCAACTCTGCAATCTTATCCTGACTGGTAATGCACTACAGGATTCACTGTAGTTTTTAAGATTATGCAAATCTTATTCCTAATTAGATTTACTGAGTTTTTCTCAGAGGCTGGATAGGCAACAGTTTTAGCCTGATAGCTATGTTCTATGGGCACTTACAGTATTTGTGCAGATGCAAGCATGGCTCAAAACAAGCAACTTTTCTGCAGTCAGAAGTCACAATGAAGTATTAAGGGTCAGCGGCCTTGAATTTTAAAATCTTTTGCAGGTGTGTTAAACACACCAGAAATCTTTCACACTATTTTGTTGTTAATTTGAATATTAGTAGGAAACGGTACATACGGCATCTTGGCAGCATGGACCCTGGACAGACAAAAAGATGCACACCTGTAATCTCTATGCCACAGATTGCTCATCCTATCTGAGTCAGTTAGTTTCAAAAACTTTACAGCGGTCAATTTCAATTGCCGTATAACGTTTTTTCATTCAGATATGATACTAAAGCTTGTGGTTTTATCCAGTTCTCTACATGGAAAAATAGAGGTTTTCAAACTATCCTTTAAAAACTTTAGCTCTCTTTATATATGCTTTTATTCTTGTTATAGGCAATTGTTTTGGAGACGAAGGCTGTGAACAACTCCAGGAGATTCTGGAAGGCTTCAATATGCCAGATGTCCTAGGCTCTCTGAGGTAAGGTACAAACAGAGCCTCCAGTAATTGGCTATTTCACACATTAAATCATTTAGAAATTACAGCAATTAAGCTCAATGTACACTAGCACTTTTGTTGATTTTATAAAATTCGTTACAGGACCCTTATTAAGGCAGAAAATAAGTTGCTGCCAAGTCTTTTTAATTGCCCTGAATTTTGCTTCTTAAATACATTTATTATAATCTAAGTCTCTGAAATTATTTATTAAATATGATGGATACTCATGACTGCAAGGCTCATTTAAGAGCCTTTCAGCAAAACCTCAACAGCAAAAGTGAAAGTGCAGTGTGCAGCTGTTGCGTAATATGGTTTTAATGTTAATTTGGACTGTGGCTTTGGCAGACGTGGAAAATACACATGTTGTAATTGGTCTTTCTGCCTTTTCTGTAGCCTTCAGGGTGCAGCCAGTCTGAGCTATACTCTAGAGCTGTTGGAAACCATTTTGTTCCAGCTGCTGCCAGAATTCTTTTCAATTTGCAGTAAGAAAATTTCAGATTGGGAAGATTTTAAAATGTAGTAAAATAGTGTATTCCACCTCCCACCCACCCCCATCCCAAATTCTTTAATTGGAAAAATCACAATGTTGTCTCTTTCAACAGCTTTTCAAAGACATGATATTTGACAAGTTGCATTTAGTATCTTGGATTCTTCCATTTATTTCTGTCAATTATTGTCATGCATGAGCAACTACTAGGGATACTAGTTTTTGCATTGCAAAAATCTGGAGGACTAGACGGCAACAAATAAATGCAGAAAATTCAAGGTCATTGCTCTCAGCTAGATTTTTGCAACTCAGACTGAGTATTCCTATTACCCACACTAAGGAGAGTTGGGTTAGTTTTAATATCATTTCTTGTTATGAATACGGAAGTGACCTTGTGAACAATACAGTGACTTCCTGTGTTTTGGCTATCCAATTTCTTTATTTGTGTGTGCATACAATTTTATAGCGATGAATACAAGCTGACTAGAAATAAATAACTGCATATGTCTACCAGTGGTATATTTAATTATATTATTGTATTCATTTAGTGATGATGAAGGAGATGATGATGTGGAGGAGGAGGAAGAAGAAGAAGAGGAAGCAGAGGAGGGGGAAGAAGAGGAGGAGGAGGAGGAGGAGGAAGAAGAAGAGGAAGAAGAGCCACTTCAGGTGCAGGAGAGGGGACAGGGGGAACAAGAACCCCTTACACCTAAAAAAATCTTAGAGGAACATGTAGGTAGAAGCATCCCTTTCCTCTTTTAAACAGGATCAACTGCAGCAGTTGTTGTGCTTGACGGTCTCTGTTGGAAAGCTATTCTAGCTATTTATTCATTGTTGTTTTCACTTGCATAAAATTAATTATGTAACATACTAAAGTTATACATTGCATGACAAATTTATTAGTTTTATAATTGCTGACTTTTTCAAATAGTTTTCCTTAAGTAATTAAGTGTGCCTATCTAATGAAAATGAATGCATACACCTACTCCTATTTAATTTTGCCTTGCTGTTTCCCCCCTGAAACCTAACATAATAAAGTGTACACTTCTGAATTATTATATTTCCAAAATACTGTAGCCAAAAATAAAATTTACAAATAATGTATTTACTTGATTACATTTCATGTTTTTTCCTCTTAGGACATTTGACAGTATTTTATAAGTATCTAAAAGGAATGTGATGCACATTTAAGTTTTCCTAATAAATGTAGTCTTATATACTGAATTCCTACAGATGCGGTTCCTGAAGTGTATTCCTAAATTCATATCCAAGCCAAACTGGCTATTTTAAAACTGCCTGCGTATTTTAAGTAATAACAAATAAACTACTACTGTTTTAGGAGCACAGACAAAAAGCAAATAGAATTTAGATATGGGAGACAAGAAATTAGCAACTGACAATTCAACAGAGTAAAAGCAGGAAAAGAAAAGGAAGAATAATTATACAAAAATCTAAAGGAAAGTGACTAGCTGAACAACCTTTCTGTAATAAAGCTTTTGATATCCTTTGCTGTACAAAGTTATTGTTGAGTAAAACTAGTCTTATGAGTGAATGAGAGAAAGATATTTCTCATCTAACATATTATGCTAGCAGGAAAGAACAAATAAGAGAGATGACAATGTCAGTATAAAATTAAACCAGAAGATTAGAACATTTATCATCTTGGGGTGGTGACAAACTTGTAACAAGCTATGCTACTTCTGCCGAAATGAATCCACTTTACCGCATTACCCTTTTCCTCATTTCTCATCTGCCATACAGCTTTTACTTTTTCTGTATTTCTGCCCAAAGATTAATCTTCAGTATTTCTTCCAGGATTCTACACCATTATCCTCTCCTCCTCTTCCTCTTGTTGATGTTGGCACCTTTCTAGCTTTCCCATCACCAGAGAAATTGTTGCGACTCGGCCCCAAATGTTCGACTTTGATAACTCAGCAGGTAAACCATTCCTCATATTTTACAAAACACACTTTTCCGTGCACCATAGCTATTTGCTCAGTAGTTCTGTTCCTGTTGACTGGTGCCTCCTCATCTTCTACTTGATACATTGCTTTATTTGGAACTTACCAAATATTAGAATTCTAATGTGTATTAAGCTATCTAAATTAGTTTAGATTGTTGTGGTTTTTTGGAGAAATAAGAGTTAGTAGGGCTGTGCAGCACTTTAGATCAGACTCCAGAAAGGTCATCTAGGTGTGCCCTAGGATTTTGGAAAAAGATGCAACTGTTTTATGAAATTGCATGCCAGTGTTCTGTTTAGATCTCTGTCTGCTGAAATGCTGTTTTCATCATAACAATTGCCTAGCTATTTTGCAAAACTACAGTTGCAAGTTGATATTTGTAAAGATTTGATATGCAACTAATAAAATAGTACTAGAAAATTCTCAAAAGTTTCTGTTACTTCAATTTTTATGAGGTGAGATTCCATAATAATACCACTGGACACCTGTTCTTTCTAGTGACAAACTATTATAGCAAGTTTAATTTTGATATTATATTTCTTCTAGACAGACACGTCTGATACAGAAAAGGTTGTTACTGTTTTCCTTAAGATCTCTTCTGTGTTCAAAGACGAGACAGTAGTAAAAACAGCAGTGAATGAAACAACAGGTATGACCTTTTTTAAAAGGCTTTAATCAGTATGATGATGATATAAGCAAATCCATCTATTTAAAAACCTATTAGATAAAGTAGCCATCAACTCCTTAATCAGCTCTCTTTTTTGACAACTTCAGCTATAGTCTCCTATAACTCAAGAGATCAAACATGAAATTGGGCCAAATACTAGATTTTAAATGTTTCTTTTTGTGCACTGTTTTATAAAAAACAAGTCAATTGAAAATTAGTCTTGCTTATGTCTATAAAAATATGCTGCCTTTAACTATCACAACTTAATTCATGCTCTAGAATCCTGAAATGATGTGCACAGTAATGGGAGTTATAGCTAGTTATTTTTGCCTTTGGGTTTATTTTTAAATATTTGGAATTGTTAGCTAGGACTGTGATGCTAAATGTGTTGTCTTTCCTTAGACTACAGGACATAGGGAGTGGACCAAAATCAATAATATTTTCCTAAGGATTGAGGTCTCCATGTTTCTAATACAGTCGGCTCTTTTTTAGATGCTTTGATGAGAGAAGCTTTTTCATCAGCCAACTTCAATTCTGATGCTTTCATAACAAGTCTTTTGATTCACATGGGATTGCTAAAGGTAAGTGGACAGAGACAGATGATTTTTGACAACTATGAGGTTTGATTGTATATGTTTTATTCCAAAAAGCACAGTGGGTGAAAATCTCATATCAGGTATGAAGGAGCATGTAATAGATTACAATAGTGGTTTCCAAAGTGGGCGGAACTGCCCCTTGGGGGGCGGTGGGATGGCTTAGGGGGGCACTATGAGGCAGGGGGGGGCGGCAGTGGAGCGCTGCCCAGAAGGTGCAAGGGCACAAGCCTCCCTGCATGTAAGGAGCGTAAGGCGCAGCACGAAGGCTAGCTTTGGAGCGCTGTCCTCGGAGGGGGAAGGGGACCAGGCAGGAGGCGTCCCAGCAAGCAGACAAGGCTTCTGAGTGAGCGAGCAAAGCTTGAGTGGCGCCGGCTTGGCTTCCTGCAATGCGCCCTGAGCGATGATAGCAGCGCATGCAGGGCTCCGGCTTCCTGCCTGCTGGCCCCTTGTGGCTCATAGCCTGGAGTGCAGCGTGCAGTTCCTGCAGCAGCAACATGCCAGCAGCTGAACCAGTAGGTTGAACTTCTTAAGTGGCGCAAACAGGGTGCGGGTGGGAAGTTCATTTCATTTCATTTCATTTCATTTATATACTGCCCTTCTCCTGACGGACTCAGGGCGGTTTACAGCCAGTTAAAATACAGACAAGACATCACACTACAAATTACAACACAAAGTTAAAACCGTATTAAAATAATTATAATAATGTAGGGCTGTAGTTTAAAAAATCAATATAAAACTAATTTTAAAAACCTAATAAAAATTTGTTATAATAAAAGGTGGGGGCTAGGATAGCCCGGCTTGCGTAAAGAGATATGTTTTCAGGTGTGTTGGGGGGGCTGTTGGGGCTTTGAAGAGCCAGGTGGTTTCCAAGCAGCCCATTTGTTGCTTCAATTGTGGCTCAGGCCGGAGCTCCTGGGCCTGGTACACCTTGTCTCCCGTCAGGGGTACAGGCAGATGCAAGGGATCCCCGCTGGGAGCTTAAAGAAGCCCCTCGCCAGGTTTGTTGGGCCAAACTGGCAGATAGGGAGGTGTCCCTCATGGCAGGGCTTGTCTTGGCCCCTCACAGCCTTCGCAGGCTGCTCAGAGCAGCGGACAGGTGCCCGAGAGCCCTTCCTGCAGTTGTATCAGCTCTCCCTGCCTGCAGGGGTGAGCGGGAGGCAACAGTGTCCCACTCGGAAGGGGCCGAAAGGGAGCACAAGTCAGGCCTCTGCGGGCTGCCCAGAATAGTGGACAGGCACCCGAGAGCTCCGCCTGCAGCCTGATCGCTCCCCCTGCCTGCTGGGAGAGGCCAGAGCTGCAGTCATCATTGGAAGCAGACTGTGCTATTGGTCTCCCAGGAGGGGCCAGCTGAATGCTGGGGATGCCAGGACTCGCGCTCCCTTTTGGTCCCTACTGAGCGGGACGCTGTTGCCGCCTGCCTGCCCCTCCAGTAGTTCCCGTGCACAGCCCGTTTCCAATGGCAACTGCAGCCTCAGCCTCTCCCAGCCTTTTTCTCGCCTCCCTTTTAGCCAAAATTCCACACACACCCATCCTCTCTCTGTCTCTCCCTTCACTTCTCTCACTCCCTCCCCTCTTATTCCCATGCTTTCGCTCTCGCTCTCTCATTCTCTCTGTGTGTCTCTCTCTCCTAAGCAGGAAGAAATACCATACTAAAATGTGTAATACTTAAAACCAGACATTGGGAAACTGGTATCACTTCAGCAAGCCCATACATCACATTAAGAATTTACTGAACAGTAGGGACTTCCGGTGGCGCCGTAGACGTTGCAAGACGAACTCTTTGGGTCCGCCAGCCCTGTGATCGCGTTAAGCCGCTTTGACAGCTCAAAATCAGCTGTTGGGCGACTGGAAGTCTTTCCCCCAGAAGAAGAGGGAAAGGTGAGCAGTCGGGTCAGGGTAGAGCTCCCCTAGAGCCCCTGGATTTATTTCTGGGGCTGAAAGGATGAGAGCTCCTCAGGGAGATCCGGCAAAAGCTCCGTGCCAGGGACGCTTCTGCTGAGGCAGAAGGAAACATCGCGACCACCTCCGCTCAAGATTTTTTTAACTATAGCTTTCTGAAACGGACTGAGCAATAGCAGGATTTCTTGCAAGTATTTTTTTTTTTGAAACTTAACTCAGTATTTAAAAGTTTTCTTCCAAAAGACACTGAAAGATACAAATTATCAAAGATGGGGCTTGTGAGATGTTAAAAGCTGCAAAAGTGAAAGTTATGAGAGCCTTGATCTAATAAAAGCCTTTGTTCAAAGCGGAAGTGCTTTTTTGGCTGTTTAAATCTACTGGATTTTAAACGTGGATTTTTAAAATATTTTTCCCTTCCCTTAAGAAGAAAGGTGACCTAGAGAAATGTCTTCTAAATTTCTAAAAACTGGACTTTCTAAAAGTGCTGGGAGTTCCCCAGCCCAAGCATCTAAATCACCATTTTTAACTGATTCACCAATGACTGTGGAGTCTTTGCAGAAATTTATAAAAGTTACAGTACAAGAGGCAGTGAAAGTTGCAATCCAAGAGGAAATATCTAAAATGAAGGAGGCTTTGGTGAAGCAGAATAAGGACATAAAGGAGGATTTTGTCTCAGCATTTAAATGTGTGGCAATTAAGATAGGTGATTTGGAAGAAAAATCTAATCAAGCTATTGTGAATACAGATGTTAAAATTCAAGAAATCCAGACCAGAGTTGACGGAACGGAGGATGAAATGACTTTAATGCAGTATAGATCAATGGAATTTGCTTTAAGGGTGCGTGGCTTAAAAGAGAATGGCAAGGAAGATTTAAAGGAAATTTTTTCAGAAATTTTTGCAAGAAAAATGGGAGTGCAGCCTATGTTAGTTACAGCACAAATTGATAAGATCTATTGGGCCCACTCCTGGATTGCTAGACAAAGACAGTTGCCAAGAGATGTTGTGATTTATTTCACCACGAGGTGCCTCAGAAATGAA
>JANHFO010006859.1:79892-97211 GCA_032468095.1 Pareas carinatus | reverse complement strand
GGAGGACCCCCAAGTTGCGCGCCCTTTCCGTGGGGGCCGGTGTTTCACCCCCAATGGCCAGCGATGGTTGGAGCTGGTCATATCGGGACGCCGGTAGCCACAGCCACTCAGTCTTGGAGGGGTTGAGTTTGAGTTTGTTCTTCTCCATCCAGATCCGCACAGCTTCCAGACACCGGGACATCACTTCCACGGCATCTATAGTGGAGAGCGTGTGAAACTGTAAGCTTCCCAGAGTCATTGATTGAGCTTTTCAACCCAATTTATATACAGATAATCCTCGACTTAAGACCTCAATTGGAAGTGAAAGTTAAGTGAGTCACCTCTGATTTTATGAACATTTTTGTGATGATTGTTAAGCAAATTGCTGCAGTTGTTAAGTTAATATATGGTCATTAAGAGAATTCAGTTTCCTTCACTGACTTTATATTGGAGCTGGCTGGAAAGGTTGCAAATGAGGTCACATGACTCCAGGACACTGCATCCATCATAAATCAATGTCAGTTGCCATTAAGGAAAGTATTTTACAAATTATGTTTAAGATTTGGGATAGAATTCTCAGTAGGCTAGTATTTTATCCTTGCTACAGGTGAATGACCAAGGCTCAAAACAATTCTTGCCCAAGATTATGTGGTAAACTACCCAAACAAAGTACCGCAATTTGAACCACAGATAACCTGGATCACACCTTAGTTTCATTTTCTGTTGTGGAAAAGTAACATCAAAAAATCCACTTCATTGATACATTTCAGTCTGCAATTTAATACTTTTTTTCTGTTGTAGCTACATCTCTTTGGATCTGCATTCCCTCTGGGATTCAGTTGGCCTTGACTAATGGCATTTCAATGACTCTTTGAAAACAAGCTCCATTCCCAGCAAGAGTATTGGAGGAACTTGTCCTGAAGTGACTTGAAATTATGGTTTGCCCACAATTACCCTGCATTGTGGTGTTTCGGTGTTTTGGTTTTTTTGTTTTTAATCAATTGCAAGATGTTCAATCTCACTATTTGTAAATTGGGGGGCATATAAATTACCTATATAAATTAAGCAATAGCAAGAAAAATGTATTCCTAATCTTCTCTTCTCACATATAAAAGTATTTTATACCCAACAACTGAAGCATTCATTGTCCCTCCACTAGCACTATATCACATTGTGTATCAAGCTCTCCCTTGGTGCTACTCACCAACTTGTATTGGACTATAACTTCCTTAATTTTCATACCAACTATTCAATAGATAAAAAGGATGTGCTCTAACAGGTTGGAGAGGATTAGTACACATCTTCCCAAAATATTAGGAATCTAATTTTTTTGAGTTCATTTCATAACACTGTGCTTCCTTGGGAGCTATTCAAGAACTTTTTCCTTAAATTCATCAAAACCTCCAGAATTAAAAGACAGAATTGTGTATATGTGCTCAATTGTGTATATACGTGTGTGTATATTAACACATACATGCATATACACGCACATATAGGTACATTGCAAAGTTCTATGCTGTAGCTGAAAACATGTTCAAACATAGTATGAAAACCTACTAATAATTGTTGTTCAATAAAGTAAATAAATGTACTTCACAAGTGAACACAAAAGAAAACAACAGTTATTTAGTTACATTTATATTCAAACAATGAATATGTTACTATTCTGGCAACATTATTAATCCTTAAAGCCTAAACAGCTTTTATTGTGAGAACACATTAACACGCACACACACCCAGAAAAAATAAAGCATAAAGCTATATTTAACAGAATTTATTAGAAAATACAAAACAAGAGAAACAGTTATGAGAAAAAGTACATTGCAGTAAACCTTTGACATTTTCAACATATTTAAACATACAGATATTTCATCTATATCCATTTCAACAATGTTGATAGATAAAGGGTGCATAATAAGAGCCAGTTTGGCCTAGTGATTAAGGTGGTGGCCTAGAAACTAGGAGATTGTGACTTCTACACCTTACTTAGGCATGCAAGTTGGTTGGGTGACTTTGGACTTGTCACCTCTCTCTCAGCTAAACCAACCTCAGAGTTGTTGTGGAGAAAATAGGATAAAGATGTGTGTTTTCTCCCTACACGCATACAGGGTGGTGGTGGTAAAGTTATTATTTAAAAATAAGATGCACTATTAACATTTTATAATCCATTGTGTAATTTAAATTTAAAAAATCAAATTTTCCATGTGGAAAAAGTACACACCTACATTTATCACTATCTCAAATACATCAAATTAAAATCGGATGTACCAAATCAAATGCAAATGGTTAGAGCAATGTTAGAATATGAGAGGAACTTTTCTTATTTAAACCTCCAGGAATTTAGCTTGGTTTGCTTTTTCTTGTTGAAGAGTGTAATATCTAGACTGCAAGTGCTCTCTGTCCCCTCCAGAAAGATAGTTATAGATGTCAATGTCTATGAGTCTACTAAGTTATTTACAAAGATTGCCAATCAGATGGACATCAATCATTAAGTGGAAAAGATTTCAACTTGTAACTAGTCCAGATCAGGCCGTCTCAGCAAGTTCAGCCTATTAGGAGAACATAAAATGCTGAATTAAGTTTAAAAACCCCAGAATTTCACCATGTCACTTATAGGTAATTTTACTACTATTGCTGTCAAAGTGCATTAGTCTATCATTAAACAAAATAAGTTAAAGTTAGATCTACATGGGAAGTGTGTCAGGTCAATCTTTGCTGACTAGAAAAAAAATCAGGGCAAGATTAAAGTTTGCTCATGAACCTCTTAGGCAAAGAACAGGCCTTCTGGATTCAGGCGTAGGGATTTGGAAGCGATTTTCAGTATGACTGGAAAGAGAATCAGATTGCAATGATTCTTTGCCTTCAACACCCATTCCAGTCAGTTTTGAGATTACTTCTTATAAGTCACTAGAATCCCTTCATAGATTGGACAGCTATCCATCCTGTCACTCATGCCTTTGTCACACTACAGCTCAATTTTTCAATGCTTTCCACAAGGCTGCTCTTGAAGACTTGGAAACTGCAACTGGTTTAAAATGCAGCAATGCAAGCAATGATGGGACTGCCTTGCATTGCTCACATGACACCCCTGCTTCACAAGCTGTTCTGGTTGCCAGTATGCTTCCAGGTGCAATTCAAGGTGTTGATCATCATAAATAAAGACCTAGATAGCATAGGGTCTGTTTATTTGAAACTATCTCCTGTGATTTTCTGCTTGGTCAGTAAGAGCTGACAAGGTGGATGCACTTTGGACCTCCTTGCTCGGATTGATGTTTTGGAACTCAGGAAGGACTGGGGCAGGGACTGGGGCAGGGACTTCTGGCAGACGGCACGGTGGCGAAGCAGCAGGCTCAGGACCTCCTGAGCAGAACTGCTTGACAGCCCATATACTGGGATGGTTCCGATTCAGAAGCCGAACCCTAAGTTGGCCCAAAGAGGCAACGAAGAGGAGGCAATGTACTGCAGTCTCAGGGAAGGTGGCGACCACCTTGAGACCGAGAAGGAACCCCTCAAAGGTCTGCGAAACTGGGCTGCGGAGATGCAGTATATAGCTGCAGACGAGCCCAGGAGGAAAAAATGAATCGGTTTGAAAGTCAAACCGCAAAAAAGACACAAACCGGCACACACACACCAGGGTGAGTTTTAAAGAATTTTTCTGCAAAAAAAGGCTTTAGAAAAGAATGATTACCTGGCAACTAAACACAGAAGGGTTTATGGATTATACCAAGTATTTGTAACTGAAATTAAACTCTAGAAGAAAGAAATACTTTGGACTAACATTCAAATTAAAAAAGGTTATATTCTCACATTTTGTAGTTGAAAAGATTTTCTCTTGCTTTTGACTTTTAAGAATTATATATGTTTAAAGAGAAGTGAATTAATATTTGCTTTAAAAAATACTATTTGACCTTGAAAAGAGCAACTGTGAACTATCTTTGGAAACAAAAAAGTAAACATTTGGACTTTCAAAGAAACAAAACTGTGGGACTTTGTAGCAACTGAACAATGTTAAAAAGAGTTTCTATACAAACGATGACAAGCCAAAAGGGGAAAAATATTCAAGTGTTATCAATGACATTTTTACAATCTGTGGAGAAACTTTCATTATTATGCCCAGGAAATGGATGCTAAATTTAAAAAGACTAATCAAAAATTGGACAAAGAGATTTGTTTACACAAAATTTAAAAGAAAGAGGGGCCGCTTCCGGAAAAATGGATATAAATGTGAATGAAACAAAAGGTCTGCAACAAATATTATATGGAACTCAAAAAAACTGCCAGTGAAAGACAAGAGGGTTTGGGGGAAAAAGTGTTCATTACGCTGATCAAAGCAAAGAACAATAACATTGGACAAATGAGCATGAGAATATATCTGAGAAGACACAATGGCTTAACAGAAACACCTCTGGGATACTGGAGGAAGACAAGAGGGGAAGGGATAAGATGCTGATGCCAAAATGTAAAAATAAGATTGGAAGGTAAAAAAATTCAATTGTGGAAGTTATGAGGAATTTTTGGACAGATAAAAATATCACAAATGATGGTTAATTGTTGGAACCTTACTTGCAAATCAGGAAATAATGTAAATTTTGGAATGCTTGTGACAATTTAAGAAATTTGACATAATTAAAAAATGATATATTAAAGTTTTCAAGAGCAAGAAATTTGGGAAGGTGCTAAAAACAGATAATTACGCAAGGGGTTGAAGATATTGAAAATTGAATTTTGATATGGAAAATAGATTTGATACAAATGCAAAAATAGGTTATTTTGATTGTGGTTAATGAATAATTAGAAAAAGAGAAAGTTTGCCATGGTGTAGTGACTTATATAGAATTATAAAAATATTATCTAGCTAGAAGGTTCAAGATGTTTAGAAGAGATGTAAAAGCTATTTAACAAATTGGTAAATTTCCCTATCAAGCAATGATAGAAAATTGATGATAATGTGACTATGTAGTGATTTTCTTTTTTGTTTGTTTGTTACTTTTCTTTTTTAGAATTTTGTATAAAATTTGAAAGTATCAAAAAGGTTAGAAGGTTTATAGGGGATTTAAGTGTTAAGATAAATAAGAGAACTTAAGATGGAAGATATGGGGGGAAACCTAAATAGATGAATAGATAAAAGTATTTTAAATGAATGTAGTTTTGTAACTCTGGAGCTTCACTGCTAAATCAGGAAAGTTTAGGGCAGTGGTCGCCAACCTTTTTGACCTCAGGGACCACCAAATTCACAATTTGAAATCCCGAGGCCCATCAATGTTTTTTTTTAAAAGGTACATACATTTGTAAAATAATGGTCAGAGAACTTTCATTTTATTAATATAAAAGGCACCCATTTAATATAACAAAATATAATTTAATTTAATTTAATTTTCAAATTTATATACCGCCCTACTCCCGAAGGACTCGGGGCAGTGTACAGCCATTAAAACATACAAAATAGAAAAACCAATATTAAAATCCATTTAAAATAATTAAATAAAGGCTGAAAGTTTAAGAGTATAACTAAGACCCGATAAAACCCCACGTCAAACAGTTTAAAAACCTACCCCAAGGGGATAAATGGGAAATCACGATAGCCCGGCCTGGATAAAAAGATAAGTCTTGAGAGCACGGCAAAAGACCCACAGATCAGAGATAGTACGTATCTCCGGTGGGAGTTCATTCCACAAGGTCGGTGCTGCCACAGAGAAGGCTGTGACACTGGGGGTCGCCAGCCAACATTGTCTGGCTGACGGAATGCTGATAAGGCCCTCTCTGTGGGAGCGGACTGGTCGGTGGGAGATATTAGTTGGTAACAGGCGCTCCTGCAGATACCCTGGCCCTAAGTCATTCTTTCCATCCCGCTACTACTGACTAACCCAGTCAGCAAATTATTGGTTGGTTGATGGATGTTGGCAGATTATATACTGGGGTTACTCACTGTGATTATAGAATAAACAAATATACTGTGCTAGGCTTTTTATATGAAATTTATTTGATGGTTGGAGCATCAACACTTTCAGGTTACTAGTATTTGAATTTATGATGCAGAATAGGTTGGACAAGGATATGCATGACTAGCACTGATGATGTTACCTAGTTTGGGTAATGAAACATCTGCAAGGAAAAAAACGAAGTTCAGAGAGCACCCGTTAAGGATTTCCCTCCTTGATTTCAAAGAAGGGATTATTATTGCTTTGCTGTTGTTTTTAATTTTAAACTACTATTTTTCTTTCAATGTTTTAGCATTTATTACCTTTAGATGGCAGGAAACTAAAACTAAATTTTAGCAATTGCTAGTAGTGGGGCCCACATACACACAAAAACATCTGCTTATCTATGCCTGTGTAAAATTTTGTTTTTGAAATAAACTACAATTGGCTAGATTCCTATAACATCACAAATCAGAATCAAGCATCACATATTATACTGAAACACAATTAATGAATAGAACTTATAGAAAAAAACAGAATTCCAAAAATTGCTTGCAGCAAAAGATATGGTCATTTAGAACGTATCTCTGTTCCTTTTTCTTTTGGCCATTGGCCTTTAATTATCATGCTACTTTTATTTTTGCCCATTTGCTTATAATTTAAGACAAAAATGTGGGAAATATTAAAAAATACTTTTTCAATGGTAACAGATTAACATACCTGTATTACATCGAGTATAAGACACCACCGATTATAAGACACACCTCTTATTTTTCTACGTTAGAAATAAAAAAGTAAAAAAATGAATAAATATAAAAATAAACTTTATTATGAACTTAAGTAAAAAATAAGCTTTATTGCAAAAATGAAAGATACATTGTGTTATGTATTGGTCTAAGTTAATAGAAAACACTGATTCATTGCCAGCAGTTGCGCCTGTTGCAACCGCAGACTGTCTTCATTCGCACAGGAGTTTTCTTGCATTTTCATTGGTTGCCACCTAGTGGCAAAACTGTACAAATAGAGCTGTGCAGCAATCCTTGCTGCTTCTGCTCTGGTTAAGATTTGTTATAATAAATCTGTTGCTGTTTCAATCTCCTCACCTCTTCAATGCCTCAAAAAACTGAATATACAACACATTGTATAGTTACCCACTTTAATCATCAGATTCAATTCCCAGTTCCCCGAGAAAAGCTCTGCATTTTGCACCAGGGCTGGGCAGCCAGAGCCAGCTGAAAGGGAAGCACGGGGTTAATACATAGACCCCGCCCCTGTGGTTGCCAAGCCTGAGGAAGGCTCTGCATTTTGCACTGGGGGTGGGCTGCAGCAATGGCTGCTATCTCACCCCCGCCTCCTGTTTGCAAGATTTTGGATGAATATGTGCAGCTTCTTGGAGCATATCCTTTACCCTGGTAAGACAACATCGAATATAAGATTCACCGTAAATATATAGACCCCAATATACAAAAAAATCTTGTCTTTTAATTGATGTAATACAGTATTATAGGAATCAAATTATTGCTAATGAAACAGCAAGTAATGCAGATGTGAGAAAAGCTGTTTGTTACCTGATTTTGTTTCTTTACTATCACTTATGTATTCCCTTTTTCACAGTTCTTTAAGTTGCTGTTCTGTGTTGAAAGCTGTTAAAATGCTACAGAAATTTAAGTTTGCTGTTGCTCAATCTTGCATGTAGACAGAAACCTAAATGTAGCCCAACAAATATCTTTCTTTTCTGTTCTCCCTAAGTCTGTTGTTTTCCAGGATGTGGACTTCTGCAAATTTTATCCTGATGACAGCCTTGATTAGGGAATTCTGGTTGCTGAAAACTGCCCACAAATCTGTCCTTGTGATAGTATCAAGCATCAAGTCATTTGCTTGAATAGGAATCTAAGGTGCCTGTTAACATCCCTCAGGTGAGTCTATGGGAAGGCATTTACCCAAGATTTTCTCAAGGTGGTTTACAATGTATTAAAATCACAGCAGCTTTCTTAGAAAATGAAATACCAAAAATCAATACACCATTCATAAGCAGAAAAACAATAGGAAAACCTTTGGGGCCAATGGGCAGATTTAAAATGTTGACTGTATGCCATGGTGCTCACCCAATATTTTGACCATTGTATAAACAACCAATTAGAAACTAATAATTTAAAAAGAGGTACCATTGTTTTTTATCCTTCACATTAGCCTTCTGAGTTGGTTTTTATGATTTCGTCTTATCTTTTAAAATTTTGGTGAACATTTCCAAAAAGAACACACAACTATGGATTTTTTTAATTCGAGCTGTTTATTTAAAGAGTTTCTATGACTGCTCATTTCATACCATCTCTGGATGGTTAATGTTGTTATTAATATTGTTAATATAACAATAAGTTTGAATAACCACCCCCCAAACAGATTAAAATAACCATTGTACTTTGTTTACATTAGTATAAAGGTTATGTTAGGAGCAGTTATTTTTTTGGCAGCAGGCCAACTACTCATTTATTTATTATTCAAAGAATCTAAACAATTTCAAAGAGCCAGAAACATGGCGGTCCCAAGACACACTCTGCAGACAATCTGGCTTAAATAGTATCATGTTGTTTGTCTTTGCTTAATGCTGTAGCAATCATTTCATTCTTTGACTTTCTCACTCCAACAAATTGCTGCAACTCTTGTTGCCTTAAGGGCCCAGCTTGGAATGGATTTCTTTTGGGCAAGGCCTCCATGCAGCCACTGAAGTCTCTGGCATGCTTCCTCCAATCTTACCTGACCTTCCTTAACTGGATAGGAAGGCCACGGTGAGATGGAAAATCTCAACAGTTTAAGAAGGCACCAGACTGGGAACAATTACTTTAATCCATTTTGCAACTGATTTGTGTAAGCTGTTTTGTCTGCTTCCAAAACCTATTAAGATTTAAACAATTTTTATTCTAGTATCTGGCAACTACCTAGCAACAAGGATTACAAAATGTTTCAAAAATGATCTAATAGCAAATTTACATGTTTGACAGCATGTAAATTCCCAATTTTCCATTAAAAATAAAACTTCGAGGAACTATTATGATGGGCCAAAAGCAATTTTGTTCCAGTGAACAGAGAACTGATTAGAATAAAACTAATATTTGTTTCCTTAAATCTGCAGATTACTAAAAAGTTGGCTCTTCAAGATAACAAAATCACAGTGGTTCCTTTGGGAATCTTTTTGCCCATTCCATACCTCACCCATTTGAACCTGGAGAGATGCAAGATTAAAAGCATCCAGGAAGGGGCTTTCAGAGGATTAGGACAGCTAGTTTATCTCAATCTGGCCTCTAACAATATAGCCTTCATCTATCAAGAATTCTTAGATGGCCTCTCTTCTCTCCGTCAACTTATTATAGAAAAAAATCATATAGAAGAAATAAAACCAGGAGCTTTTGAACAACTTGGATTCCTTAGTTTATTGAATCTGGCCAAAAACTCATTGTTTTACTTGCCAGATATGGTTTTCCAGGGACTTCAGATGATCAAGTGGATCAGTTTGTCCTATAACTCACTTAATGTGTTTGCCAAGGAAGTTTTTGATGGATTACCCACACTCAGAAATCTAAGTCTACACCATAATGAATTACAGTTCTTTCCCAATGAGGCATTGTCTAGACTATCCGGCATATATCGACTGGACCTAGGCCACAACCCCATCACTTACATTGATGAGGAGGCCATTGAAATGGCTAATCTCAAACAGCTTTACTTGGATAACATGGCTCTCCAGCTCTCAGACAGAGCTTTTGTCAGGAGCCCCTTACTCCATACTCTTGACTTGCACAACAACCAGCTGTTGACACTGCAGCCCAATAGAAATGGCCCATCTTAAAAAAATAAACTTAACAGGCAACCCTATGCTTTGTACCTGCCACATGCGTCCCCTCAAAGAATGGGCTAAGAAGGCAAAAATACACATTGACATAATATGTCCTGGTCCTCCTGCCTTCAGGGGAGAGCACTTGGAATCCTTGCGGGCAACAGATATGAAATGTAAACATCAGACTTTGGAAGAGGAACTGCTTCCAACAATAATCATCAGAAAGCCAGAGGAGGGTACTGTAAAATGTCCCAAAGAATGTACCTGTTTATTAGATTACCAGCATGGAAAGTGTGATAACAAAAATCTCTTGCATATTCCCAAAGGATTTCCTAGCAGCACTCAACTTTTGGACTTGCAACACAATGTGTTCCATTCCATACCAGATGGTTCCTTCCTTGGCTTGAAAAACCTGACCTCACTTCACTTGCAGAACTGTAAGATTAAAGTACTGCAGCCTGGTGCTTTTCATCTATCTCTATTTGTCTAGTAATGATATATCTTCCATTGACGCTGATGTTTTCAGAGACACCACCCAACTTACTTATCTTTTTTTAGATCACAACAAATTCACTCAATTGCCCAAGGATGCCTTCAGGTACTTGTCAAACCTTTTTGCTTTTCATTTGCAACACAATTCAATCAGTCAGCTGTCAGATAATGCTCTGACTGGGATGAAGCAACTAAGCTGTCTTTATTTAACAGGAAATCATGTTACATATGTGTCTCCTAAGGCTCTGAAGCAGGCCAAGATGCTAGAAGAACTGCATCTAGATGACAATTCTTTGCAAGATATTCCCACCAAGGCCCTTAGAGGATTACCTGTACTCAATGAACTGAAATTGTCTAAGAATCCTATAAAATATATTGGGAATGGTGCTTTCCTTCCAATTGCGAGATCTCTGCAGCACTTGTATCTGGATAACATGGGCCTTGAACAAGTAAGTTAGAAATTGGGCAGCAACAAACTATAGTGATATTGTCATCATCACTAGAATATGTCTCTGCAGCTATAGTTTATCTTGTTTAGTGTTATATATTAATTCAAAAACCCAGATGATGAAAATGATTTAAGTGATATCAATAGTCATTAGACCATGTTACGTACGTTTCCCCAATATGGAAATAAAATACAAAAATGGATACATTTGATTATAATTTCCAGTAAAGGAATATTGGCGATATTCTGTGCAGTTTCAGATTCAAGTGTTTCCCTTATATCTGGGTTCCTTTCACTGGAACTTGAAAGTTGCTCTTATAATAAGTTATAGAATAAAAAATATTCATTGAGTTTGCCATTGCCAAATGTGCTGTAGAACAAAGGAAAGATGTTGACTGTTTGAAAGCTCTCTTCGCTATGCAGCTAATATTGGACCATTGCCTGCGCTTTGTATGTGGAAAGTTACACATTCAGTTCTTTGCATTTTCAGAGGGGGCTGGAAATACCGTATTACATCAATTATAAGACGCCACCAATTATAAGATGCATCCTTATTTTTCTAAGTTAGAAATAAAAATAAAAATAAACTTTATTATAAACTTTATAAAAGTAAAAAATAAACTTTATTGCAAAAATGAAAGATATATTGCGTATTTGCACATTTTGATCATCAGATTCATTTTCCGATTTTTCTGAATCACTTGTTTCTGAATCGTTGATTGCATTTTCCCACACAATATCATCTTCTGTGCCATCAAGGACATTAGTAATTCAGCATTTTTTAAATAAGTACTCCACTATTGATTCCAGAAATTTTTTCCAAGCAGCAATACCCATTCTGCAAGGTTTGATGCTGGCACTTTTTTAATTTTTCCAGAAGGTGTCAATGGATGGTTGTCCATCCACAACCAGGACACATACTCCTTCTTTAAATAATCCTTAAATGGTTTGCTAATAGAAATGCTGAGGGGTTGCAATTGGCTAGTCATGCCATCAGGAATAATCACCATGTCTGTATTCTTTTGGGCGAGATTAGTCTTTATCTTTTCAATTAAATGTCCAGGAAAAGCATCAAGAACTAAAATGCTAGGTGGGATATGTAGAGCTCCTGGGCATCTATTCCAAACAACTTGTAGCCAATCTTCCATCAGCTCTGTCGTCATCCACCCATTTGTGCACAAACATCTTTCAGAAAAATCTCATTTTTTGGTATTATTTTGCGGTTTAAAATTAAATGTAATTTTTGGCCATCTGCAGTTATACACAGCATCACAGTGATACACTATTTTTCATAGCCTGTGCTCATGATCTTTAGGTCTTTTGACATTCACAGTATAATTTCGAGGCATATCAAAGAATACTGGAGTTTTGTCTGCATTTCCAATTTGCTTAAAGTCATAGATTTCTTTCCCAACTGAATCATGTGGGGCTGAAAGTTGAGCAATTTCAGTTCAAAATCAGAGGGATGTTTTTGACAAACGGATGTCCGATGCCTCAAAGAGAGGCCTAAATGACATGTGAATCATGCACACCAACCTCTCGTTGCTTTAAAAGTTTTTCCATGTATTCTGAAGATTTTAAAAACTTCTAGTGCTTTGAATTGAATTGTCTAGTGTGTGATAGGCAATCCCTTTGCACGTTCTTCAAAAACAAAACACGATACAGCTTCATCTACTTGTGGATAACGCCCTTTCTTGGGGGCCCTAAAGCATTTGGTTGTTGCTTTGCAAGAAAATATAGCATTAGGATCATTTCTCCAACGACAAATATTCGCTTCACTAATGTCAACTTTACGTCCTGCAGCTCTATTTATTATGCACACATAAGTTTTTGTTTAAATGCAGCATCAAAGTGAATTCTTTTTGAGGCCATTTTAAACAACAATTATGGGCACAGCTTTATTAAAAAATGATTGGGATTGATCACCACCAAATGATGACTGTTTCCCAAGTGTGCAGCAGCTAGTTCACCCCCGCCTTCTGTTCACGAGACCTTGGTTGAATAGGCGCAGCTTCTTGGAGCATACCCTTTACCCTGGTAAGACGCCATTGAATATAAGATACACCATGAATACAGAGACACCAAAAAACACGCGTCTTATAATCAAGGTAATATGGTAATTTATATTTCATACTCCATTACCACGAAAAATGATTCCATCCACATTGTTCCTGATCATGTGCTTCTCCTCTCCTTCCACATTTTCCATTATTATACTTTTTAAAATGCTAGGTATTTGCATAATGTAACCAGAATACAGTAGTTTGAACCTGGTCATTTGTGCCTTGAGTAAGAACTCTGCATTGATTTGTTTGTTGTCTTGTCTATTCATGGTATTATTAGAAATTTTCTTGGGTTTCAAAGTTCATAGAAAAAATATTTTTTCTAACTTGCTTCTTCAAAGCCCGTTTTTGCTTTCACAGAGTACCATAGGGAAAACATTACCTACATGATTCTGATATTTGGAGTTATATACCCTTTACAGCATCTCAATATCTTTTCCAAGGAGTTTATTGCTAATGTGTAGCTTCTTTCTTGACTGATGGTTCCTTTTATATTAATAGTTGGGTCTAAAAAGCAAACACTGTCTACCATCTTAAATGTTTTTTCACTGTACTCCTTGACTCGAAATTGCAAATTATTTGAATGTCCAGCTATCAGAGTAATGTTATCAGAATAGTATAGATTGTTGAGGTTTCTTCCTTCACTTTTAAAAAATATGCTCTTCTTCAAATCCAACTTATTTTGATATAGATTCAGCTTATAGACTGAAAAAATAGGGAGAGAGTATACAGCTTTGATTTATTTTTGCCAAGCTTTTCTAGTAGTGGCCATATTTCTCCATTTTCATTTATAATCCAAAAAAATAAAAGACCCTCCCCCAAGCTTTTATCTATTTATCTTCCTTTTCCATGGTTCTTGAATCTTGAAATTTCATGATGATCTCTTAAAACCTTTATACTTCTACTCTTATAAGGTGTATGCACATTTACAATGATCCCTTATCCTCTTTGTTTAAAAAAAATATACCATTCATTTTCCTTGGTGGACCTAAACAAAACAGTTTCCCATGAAAGAATGTTCTGTCTGTCTGTCTGCCTCATTCATTCATTCATTCATTCATTCATTCATTCTGCCCAGGATGTCCCAAAATTTCCTCTGGATTGTTTATGTGTTTAAAACATCTCTAAGCGAAATTCTTACTGGAGAAGTTCTGCAAAACTGGGTGCCTCACCCGATCCCAATTCCAGCCTCAGCATTATCTTTGTGCTTTCAGACACACATCAATCAATGCACCATTTTCCCCACCTGAAAGTCAGGCACCTTGTATCTGATGGTTGCCTTGGTAACAGCTTTTTCCTGTCCTTCAAAACCATTCCCTCTGCTCTACAGGAGCTCACAAAATAAAGAATGTAAAAACAAAAAATACAATAAAGATACAATAAAATTACTCAAAAAAGGCACATCATTACAAAATGTCTTTCCAGACAAAAATATCAATGTACAGAGAGACGTTTATCTTGTTTCTCAATCTTTCCCAAAGCCAGCTTGGTCATCCAACATCTCCCTTTTGATGTAGAACTCTAATCTCCATTGGATGGTCCTAAACAGCTTGTTAGCGTGTGAAATTAAGGATAGTGATGATAATATGCACGCTCTGGTAACTCTCCTTTCCTTGGTATTGTAAACTGACTTTTTCCAATTTGTTGGCCACTGCATCATTCTTCAGATTTGCTGGCACAATGAAATTAGTATCTTTACTGGTTTTCTGTTGCTTTCCATATTTTAGTAGCTATTCCATTAATTCCTGTAGCTTTCTGACTTAATAATGATCAGAGTGTGATCTAACTTCATTTTCTAGTACTAAAATTCCTGTAGTAGGAAATATCTTCCAGAGTATCTTGGATATAGACATTAGAGATTTTTTGGGAAATGTTTCCTTGTTTCCATCTTCAATATCTTTATACAAATTGTTGCAATACAACTTGATACTTTCAACATCTTTGAAACTCTTAAGTTCCTTTCTGAGACTCCCCCCCCCCTGTTTTTTCTCTTCTTGTCAATTTGTACTGACATAGTTTGCTTTCTTCCGTTTCTTCATCTTGGCCAACTTAATAATCATTCAACATCCACTTTAGTTCTATCTATGAGGCTCAGGACTTGAAAGCAATTCCCAATACAAGTAGTCTTTGACTTACAACCGATCACTTAACAGCTGGTTGAAGTAAAACAGACTTCAAAAAAGTTATTTACATCTATCTTCAGAATCATGCCTGCTGTTTCCCCTGTAGCCATGTGATTCCATTTTGGGAAGTTCACAACAGGCTCACATTTACGACTGGTTGCAATATCCCAGTTATGTGACTGAGATTTGCAATGTTTTTTGCTGTTTTCCAGGAAAAAAAACCCACATTGGATATGCTGGATTCACTTAATGACCACACAATTCATTTAATGACCACAGTGACTCACTTTACCACCATTATAAAAATAGTAGTAAAACTGAGTCTGATCATGGGGTGCATTGACTTGCAATCACACTTATGACCAAAATTCTAAGCTTCATTGTGGTCTTAATTACATGATTAGCTATATCATTCTTGAAAATGGTGGGTGTATGCTTAAATTTAAATGCTTAAATTCCTATATTGTGGAAATCATGTTTTTTTTCTCCGTGAGCAGCTTGCGAAGTATTCCACAGTCAGCCCCTGGCCACTTGTTTATTATCACTTAACTTTTTCACTTAGTTGTACCAATAATATAGTCAATTTGATTTTGTGTACACCATCTTGTAATGTCCATATATGTAGGCATCATTTTTATTGTTGCAAGGCTTCGTTAGCAATGAAGAAATCAGTGCATGAGCATATATTGATATCCTGCTTCATTTGTGTTTCTTAGACCCTGCAGTTCAGTCACATTTTTCTTATTATATCCAAGTTTGATATTCTAGTCCCAATCCTTAGCAGCACATCTTGGTTGCATACTCCATTGAACCGGCCATAAAATTTGTCAACCTCCTCTTCGTCTGTATTAATGGTTGGAACAGAAACGTTGATCATTGCCATAATTATTCATTGTTAATGAAGTTTAATTGATATTATTCAGTCACGAAGTGCATTATACTCAAATACTGTCCTTGCTATATCTTTCCTGACTATGAAAGCAACACCACTGCTTCTTTGTGTTCGTGAACTGACTAGTATCAGTCAAATGAACATATTGTTTACCATGGTGCCCAATTTCAGTTCATATCAACTCACTGATTCTAATTTGTTTATTTATCTATTTCATATTCTTACTGCATTACTTAATAAATAACTCAAGGTGAGGGACATAATTAATACTCTTCCTCCTCCTATTTTTCTCATGACCACCCTGTGAAGTGAGTTAGGGTGAGAGACAGGGACCATCTCCCAAAACCACCCAGCTGGATTTCATACCTAAAGTGGGAACAGATCTTGCAGTCTTCAGGGTTTTTCAGGTTTCTAAGATTTCTAACGCCATAACTACTAGACCAAACTGACTCTCATCTAGTTGATTCATCTTTCACTGTTATACCTTTCCATGTTCCCACTGTAACTCTGTCTTCCCAGCTTCAGATATTCTTTTCTTGCATGTCACATCAGCAGTTAGATGTTTAGACACGTAATAAACAACATTAACTGTTCCTCAATAACTTGTAGAGTACCAGCCAAACTGAGGGGCCCATATCTGAAATTACATCATCAAACACTTTCTATCCTTCATCCATGTGGTTTTCTTGGTAGAAAAGAAGTGGTTTACCCCTGCTTTCTTCCATGTATTATAAATCGTCATTGTCATTAAAGCAATCATTCATCTCTAGCATTTTTTTATATAAGGGCTGTCCGTTCTAGGGCCCTGCTCACTTTAGACATGGGATGGCCTTTGTGCCCTGAAGAATATACTGCTGGGAGTATATCCTCCTGGCCTACATTCCCAACATTCTTCACTTCTACCTCCCAGGAACAGCCATAGCCACAGCCACCACAATGAGGCAGTACAGCAGAACTTGAGAGGAAATTAAAATTAAATTCGAAGTGCAGCCACTCTAATAATGAGAATAGGAGAAATATAGCATTCACTCTTCCATTTCCAAAACATTGCATCAAAATGTGAATTACTGACTCCCACAAATCGTACAAATATTAGCCTGCAGTTTTCTTGGATTGTTGGCTACTCTTTTGACTCTGAGAGAGGGAAAAGTCCATAGGGCCAGGATATAAACTAAATTAATTGGATGATTATCATCACTCTGGGTATTTAATTTCCTTTTGAAAACATTACAAGTGACAACTGAGTATCAACCTGGATACTGCATGCAGACTTGGAGCTTTGCTTTTGATATAGGCTAATTACGATCAGCTCTGATCAATGTTTTCTCCTTCAGCTGTAAGTTTTGTTTAATTAAAGAAGAAACTGTTGGCTGGTTTGAAGATTATGAATGTGCCCACCAGGCTTCTGTGCATTCCATCAGCCGCAGGCTCTGGGAAGGGGCGGAGACGTGGCGATTATAATTAAAGAGGAGCTCAAGCTGAGGGAGACCACTGCTCCTCAGGTAGCCGGATGTGAGTCTCTCCTGGTGAAGTGGGGGTCTGGTAGGCAGATGGGCATGCTGATCACGTACC